>JAVTVY010048891.1:0-24967 GCA_036873755.1 Hanleya hanleyi
GTACGGGGGCTATACCCAGGTCTACAACTCAAAGTGCTACCGTTAACACAGGAACCCCAATAACTACAACACCAGCACGTCCAAACACTACAGGAACTAATTTTACCGCTATGCAAACTAACACTACCGTAACTACATCACGTGTTGGCCCAATTCCGGCATACATTCCCCCGGTCATCCAACAAAATTATCCCGGAACTCCAGGTCACACGAACAGCGTTACTGGAAATGCAAGTAATTTCCCTCCCCAAAATCCCGCAATACAAGATCTATTAGTTATGTTTAGGGATGGACTGTCGGCTATCTCAGGCCATATGGAGAGACAGAATCGCGATGCCATGTCGGCAATCAATGTCGCCAACTCACACTCTAATCATCCCCGTGGAACGAGTGGAATACCGGCCCCACAACAATTTACGGGAAATATTGATGATGACTATAAGAAATTTTTGGGCCGATTTGAGTCATTCGCCGATTTCCATGGCTGGACTACAGAACAAAAAGCCAAGGTATTTCAAATGTATTTATCTGGTGCGGCTGAGTCGTTTTATAGTCGTCTATCTGATGATGTTAAGACAAATTTTCAGGCAATAAAAGCCGCGTTTGAAGCCCGTTATAATGCCGTAGAATTAAAATGGGCGAAAGACCTAACCATATATTCACGACAACAACGACAAAATGAACCGTTAGAAAACTATATAACGGACATTTTAGATCTTTGTCGCAAAGCGGGAAAAAGCGAGGAAGAGACGCAAAGTTTCTTCATGCAAGGCTTGAACCCATTTCTGCGCTCCCACGTGGTATTTCAAAAACCTATCGGATTGGAAGATTGTCTGACAAAAAGTCGACTTGCAGAATCGGCCTATCCTTCAGCCAATGCGATAGCCGCCTTAACGGCCATCCAAAATGCAACTCCGGTGGCCCCGCCCGTAAATATTTAAAATCATGAGAATCGTGGTTGGAAAATGAGTCGAGCTCAAAATTTGAGAGCTACTGATGGGTCGCCCATATGTTTCGCTTGCAGACGAGTCGGACATATTTCGAGATTCTGCCCTGACAAACAAACACAGGGACCATACTGCAATTACTGCAAACTTTTTGGGCATCAAATTTCGAATTGTAGAAAACGCGAAGACAGAAATAGGCAAAATCAAAACTCACCGTCTTATAATCAGACAAGACGATCTTTCAACCGAAATTCTGGACAAAATAACTCAAATTTAAACGCTTAAGTGCTTGTTATATTGGGACGAATAGCGAGCACGCTAAAACAACCGGCAACTGTAAGAAAACAAGAAAAAGACAAAAACGCAGGAAAATTAGACAAAATCCTGTGTTTCAAAATCCAAAAGTAAATTTGGCTGTTTTATTTCCACGATGTGTCAGACGCAGTACACCTTTCATTAATCCTACATTTCCCACGCTTCAAAATTCTAAAGTTAGAGAAAATTCCTTTGTCAGAGATAACTTTTTGCCTGAATTGTCCCAAATTTCTCAAGAAGTCAAAACCGGTTACTTATCGCAAAATTCTCCAAGTTCAATTAGTGAAAACATTAAACCAGAGCAAGAAAAACAAACTTCCGCGACTCTGGAAATTAAACATTTAGACAAAGCATGTGAAACACATTTAGAGACCTCGACGCCCAACTTGCTCGTTAAAAACACAATTAGCACAGCATCGCAGACCGACTCCTGTAACATTTCTAAAGACCCCAGTTCCAGCAATTTAAGTGCTTTAGAAATTTCAGCTAAATCGACACTCAAGGAAATTGAAGTCCCTTTGATCGTGGAATCACACACTCTCTCCACATACGATGAAATCGGTGAACAATGTACACCTGCAGATTTGCCGATTAAGTTCTCTTTCAGGTCTTGTTTGGGTGTAAGTGATCCAACGCCAGGTGGACAGACAAAGACAAGTGTACTAACAAAGCCACAGGTATCAGAGACACGCAATACGGGTATGGAAGGTTATGATGGGCGTGGTCTCGCTCTCACGGGTTGGCACCAGGTAAGTATGTCGGCATTTGTCCCGCCCATTCTTTATTTCCTTCTCTTCATCCTGATTGGCTTAGCTATTAGAGGTTGTAAAACTGCATGCCGGGGATTTGAATTTATTCAGGAGTACATTCAACCAGCAACCGTCGGTGATACAACATCTTTTTCTCCAGCTCCAGAATTTCAAAACTCTGCGGCTAACTCCACCAGGACTTGTCACCCCAAGGTAATTCTTGCTTCTATAGCTAGTACTATTGCAGCTAAAATTGGCCGTTTACCCAGCACTGTTCTTATAGATACCGGGGCGGGAGTTAGTGTTATTAGAAAAGGATATCGGGTTAAAAATCCTGCGCTATCTAGTCAGCCTTTAGCCCCACCTGATCACGTAAAATTACTTTCAGCAAACGGTACGGCCGTTACTATTATTGGTAAAATTTCACTTCCGGTGGAGATAGGCAAATTACAGATTTACCAACAAGTTTATGTCGCGGAACACCTGACACATGACGTCATACTTGGGACAGATTTCTTAACCACCCATGGGGGTCAACTGAATTTTGACGATGCCACGTTCACTATTAGAGGTTCAGAGTCTGTTACTTTGCAAAAGCAGGTCAACTTGTTACAGGACAGTAAAGTATGTGCCCACATTCAGACAACATTACCGCCCTCTTCTCAGACAATTTTCATGGCACAGGTACACGGAAATATTCCTGACGGTACTACAGGGATGTTTGAGCCAAACAAAATGATTTATGCTAAATCAGGGATAGTAGGGGCCCGTTCTCTAGCAACAGTTCGGAATGGGTTAATACCTATACGCATGTTAAATCCATCTGAAGAAATGATTCGAATTAAGGACTCTATGAATCTTGGGCATTTTTCTCCACAAAGCCCGGATGTAATTTCTAGTTTTGACAATGAAAATTCGGACGAATTAGATAATATGGTTCCAGCGTATAATCAAAGCAATTCAAAGCCTACAGACCGTCCTAATGTTGATTTGAGCAAAAGCAATATCACGTCCGAAGAAAAAGAAGAATTAGAGAGTTTACTTTGCCGATATAGGGACGTGTTTGCTAATACCGATGAAGAATTAGGCAGAAGTTCAACGGTAAAACATCGCATTGAAACTGGGGATAACATGCCTATACGCCAGAAACCTTACAGGCTAGGCCCAGAACAGCGTAAAGTTGTAGACGAGCATCTTGGAAAAATGCTAGGCCAGGGCGTCATACGCCCAAGCCATTCACCGTGGGCTAGCCCTATAGTACTGGTAAAGAAGTCCGATAACTCTTTACGTTTCTGCGTGGACTACCGGAAGCTGAACTCTGTGACGTATAAGGACTCCTACCCCCTACCGCGCATAGAAGACACTCTGACAAGTTTGGGTGGTGGGAACGCCGCCATTTTTAGTACTTTGGACCTTCGTTCAGGATTTTGGCAAATTGAATTAGACCCCGAAACTGCCGATAGGACCGCGTTCTCGACATTTTCAGGCCTTTTTGAGTGGACAGTCCTTCCTTTCGGTCTCTCTAATTCGCCTTCCACGTTTCAAAGAGCAATGGAAAATGTATTCCGTGGGCTAAATTACAAAAGTCTTTTGATATACATCGACGACCTGATTATATATTCAGCCAACTTCAAGGAACATCTTATCCATTTAGAAGCTGCTTTCCAGAGGTTAAGAGAAGCCAATCTGACACTCAAGCCGACTAAATGCGACTTTGCCAGGGCCGAAGTAAAATATTTAGGTCACGTGGTATCTCAAAAGGGCATAGGCCCAGATCCAGAAAAATGCAGGGCTATTTCTGAATTTCCCCGTCCCCTAAATCTGACAGAGCTTCGCAGTTTCCTGGGCCTTGCAAATTATTATAGGAAATTTGTGAAAGATTTCTCAACCATAGCAGTACCCCTGACTGAACTCACGAAGAAATCAACCCCATACATATGGAGTGAAGCCTGTCAAACTGCCTTTGACAAGCTTAAAACTGCCTTGATGAGTCCACCCATATTAGTTTTCCCTGACTTTCAACAACCGTTCAAACTTTGTACGGACGCTAGCTGGACTGGTGTTGGTGTGGTTTTAGCTCAGGATAAAGATGGTAAAGAAGTTGCTGTAGGATATGCCAGTAGAACCCTGAACAAAGCAGAAAGAAACTATAGCACTACCGAGCAAGAGGTATTGGCAGTCATTTTTGGAATTCGGCACTTCCGGCCTTATTTGTATGGCCGCCATTTTGTAGTAGTCACCGATCACAGTGCCCTCAAATGGCTGTTTGGTTTAAAGGAACCCTCGGGCAGGTTAGCTAGATGGGCTATGCTTCTACAGGAGTATGACTTTGAGGTGGTTCACCGTGCAGGTAGAATCCACAATAATGCAGATTCTTTGTCTCGAATACCACGTCGGGAACCCCCTGTAACGATCGTTACTCCTGTTACCCCTAGTGACGGTGACAGTTCTGACACATTGACGGAACCTAGAGAAAAGCTGCATGCAGCACAAAGAAATGACCCTAACCTTTCCATGATTATTTCCTATTTGGAAAATTCTCAGTTGCCAACCAGTGACCAGGATGCTCGCAAGCTTTTGCTAATGGTAGATCAGTTCCACTTAGACAAGGAGGGTGTTTTGAATCACATAGATCTCCAAACCCGTAAACCTCACAAAGATAAAGGGTTACAAATAGTTATACCCCCATCGCTGCGTGAGGAAGTTTTGACTGCGTGCCATGACGATCCCATAGGCGGGCATTTTGGAGTTGCAAAAACCTATGGTAAACTGAAACAGAGGTATTTCTGGCAGGGTATGTACGCTGACGTGGAACATTGGGTCAGTTCTTGCGTAAAATGTAACAAACGGAAATCACCCACATATCGACGGAAGGCACCCCTCAATCCACTTCCGGTTGCTAACCATCCTTTTGATATGATAGCCATTGATTGTGTCGGTCCACTAACTGAAACCGACAAAGGGAACAAATACATAGTGGTAATTACGGACTATCTCACCAGGTGGCCAGAAGCCTTTGCAGTCCCCTCTATTGAAGCCCATGTTATCGCCAGACTTCTGTTTGATGAGATTCTCTGTCGCCATGGCGCGCCAAACAAGCTTCTGTCAGATAGGGGCACAAACTTCTTGTCTGCCCTAGTGCAGGAGATTTGTAAACTGTTCGATATTACTAGTTCATACCACCCACAAACAGACGGTCTAACAGAGCGGTATAACGGTACTCTTGTAAACTGCCTAGCCATGTTTACGAATGCATCACAAAAAGACTGGGATACATATATACCTGCTGTTCTGTTTGCTTACAGAACATCACCTGCCATTGAAAGCACCAATTTGACTCCTTTCCATCTTCTTTATGGAAGGGAAGCTAAATTGCCCATTGATGTGACTCTGCAGGGATCGGGTGACAGTCCACTCACGTTCAGTGAACATCTGGACGAGATCAAAGCAAACTTACAAGTTGCACAGTCCCTGGATCGAAACAACCTTGAACGGTCACGTGCTCGCATGAAAGCTCGGTATGACACAAATGCACGGACACCTACGTTTAAGGTCGGCGATCTTGTATGGCTATACAATCCCAAAATTAAGAAGGGTCTAGGAAAGAAATTTCGGAAACCATGGGAGGGTCCTTATCTGATAGAATCGGCATGGAATAATTGCAATTTCAAACTCCGCAGGGTAAATGGAAAAATGCTAGCAGCACCAGTCCATGCTAACCGATTGAAACCTTGTCATCATCCTGATGATCGTTCAGTTGGTCCAGTACCAGGTGCGCCATCCACTTCTCAGGCTGATTCACCCACTGCTCCATTAGATGCTGCTAATGACGTATGGAACGCGGAGAAAGTAGTCGATCAGAAATCGGTTAAGGGGAAAACCTATTACAAAATTAGATGGGTCGGGTTTTCTGCAGATGACGATACATGGGAGCCTGAGGAAAATATAATGGACCCGTCGTTAATTGATGACTTCTTACATCAATCACATTAAATGTTTGTTATGTCTCTGTGGGCATATTTTAATACTCTTTAATTTATTTACAGACGAAGTTCATGATGCTACTTGCAATGTTGGTTCTTGGCATTTTCCTTGGCGCAGACCCTGTCTTCACGGTGGAAAATATCGTCATGAGGCCAAACTATGGTGTTGTATTTGAACGGTTGGGTAAGATCGCGAATGGCGCCAGTCATTGGATCCATACATATGCTATCCCGTGGATTGAGGTAACGAACAATCCAATCCATATTCCAAACTGTGATAGACTTCCTGCGCTGTGTACTGATTTGTCAGATACTATTGTTTTGCTAAATGAGCAACGTTCCCGTAGCATAAGTCAGATCCAATCTAACGTTCTAGCTGTCAAAAACCTGATTCCGTCCCGTTTAGTTGATTCGCGTGGAAAAGGGTTTAGGGTGAAAAGAGGGTTGTTTGACTTTATTGGAGAAATCAGTTCTTCTTTGTTTGGTACGGCGACAGAAAAGCAGGTATCTACTCTCCGTCATCATATAAATGTCATCGAAGGACGCACAAATATAGTGGCACATGAAATCAGTCGAACACAGCAAGAGCTTAGCTCATTTATAAATGCTACCGATGACAGGATAAATAATGCTGTGAAAGGTCTACGGACAAATCATGTGCTCATTCAACAACTAAAATCAGTTATGGATAAACTTATCATTGCTTTCAACGCCCAGAGTAGCGCAACAACTCAGTTAAATCTCAAACTGGCACTCCTTAGCTCATTTGTCAAAAATATGGTCTCCTATCTGAATTCAGTATTTGAATTAGAACGCCATGTGCAGAGTTGGCTGTCTGCAGCTCAAGTTCTCTTAGATGGTTATCTCCCTTTGACTTTCGTACCCCCTTCAAAAATTGAAATCGTTCTGCGAGATGTACAGCTTGTACTCGCGGCTCGTTACCCAGCATTCAAAGTTGCTAGGCTACGTACCGGGTATTACTATCAAATCAGAGACGTTGCTTTCGCACAGACAGATAGATGCCTATATATCTCAATTAAGATTCCACTTGAGGCTAGCTCTACGTTCTTTGACGTATACAATGTAATGGTTCTTCCTGTACCTGTCAATAATTCTAGTCCTCATACAACACGCATAACGGCTCTACCTAAATATTTCGGAATTACAGAAGAAAAGTTATTTTACACTGAATTTGATCATGACTTTTATTCGACATGTTCAGGTAATGAAGTTAAAAGTTGCGCCACTACTCGATCTATGAGAGCCAGTAATACTTTAACCTGTATTGGTGCTATATTTTATGATAGGCCTCATGATATTCTCTCTCTTTGTGATATCCGATATCAGCCAAATGGTCTCTTTGAAGGTGCTATTGATTTAGGCGATGGCACCTACCTTGTTAGTGGAAGTCAAAAATCCTGGACTATGACATGCATTAATGGACTGTTATCTCATTCTATTGACGGTTGTGTTTTCTGTCTGTTGCAAGTCCCATGCGGATGTGGCGTGACAGCCATGACTTTTCAAATCCCGTATAGATTGAGTGGGTGTCAACGCAATCTTACTAAACCCACGTACCTTCATCCTATAAATCTCCCCGTTGTTCAGGGATTGTACCCCGATAACAAGCTTGCAAATATCCGAGGCAGTGTTACTTTTCCTAACATACCTCATATTATAGTACCTGATTTCAAGCTTGTTAGTCAAAATTGGTCTTCTGTTATGACGGCGGAAACAAAGTTTTCGACCGATTTCAAGAAATTAGCTGCTAAATCCTCCCGTGAGGCCATTCTGTATGCCTCCCAAGCTGATGCTATGTCAGCTGCTTCCAAAGATGATTTCTCCGCAACATCCTGGATGGATGATCATTCGGCTGTTCTGACTTATGTATCTATAGGTTGCAATATCTTTTGCATTTGCTTATGTTTATATATGTTTTGCAAACAGCGCAACGCATTAGGTCTTATTCCAGTGTCTACGCAGCTGCCATTATCTCATGCTTATCCTGATGTTGCTAGTCATACATTACCACCCTTTAACCTGGAATCCTCCACATCTTCTTCTGGTCAGTCATTTCCGTTTGCATACGACTGTGTTTTTATGCCAAGCGGTTTACTATATTTCTTCTCTGTTCTTATCGTTTTTGTTGCTCTCGGATCTGCTATATGTAGTCTATGGCGTCTGGTGAAACATATTCATTCTTTCGTCCGCCAGTCTCTTCCCTCTTCGGCGTGCAGCTCTTCTAGTGCTGCGCATAGCAAATGATTACCAGTGCGCACTCTTACCCATCACACCATTAGCGTAACAGTAAACGCCAAAAATTGCAAGAATAATCCACCACATAAGAACTCAAGTCACTCGTCAAAACCCGTCTTCTTGGGTTACGCGAACACTCGTCAAAACACGCTTACACGGGGGAAAGAGTTAAACTTGAACCAACCAATCAGATGTTATGAACCGACATTTTCCTGTTAAAAAGCAAACATCTACACCAACACGTGTAAAGCTCCACTGGCAACGTTTCCGGTATGTAGTGTGTTTCAACCAATGGAAACTGTTCTTACAAATTAGGTTTTGGAGAATATCTTTGGCACCGGGACAATTTGCGCAGGACATGATGCACGGTGGGCATGAGGAATACAATATACTCGAATATTTGTAGGGTTATTTTGATTGGTTCAAACAGACTACATAGCGAAAACGTTTTGCCAGTGGACACGTGTTGATGTTGAGGTTTGAACATACGCGGCAGCAATAAAAAAATCTGACTGGACGATCACAACCGGTAACAATAAAAGTCTCGAATATTACTACTGGAAACGTTTGCCTTTTGACAGGAAACGTCTAAAGAATTGGACGTTACAACAGCAAACGTTTGCTTTTGGACAGGAAAGGTCTTCCAAATGTCAGTTCATGACATCTGATTGGTTGGTGCAAGTTAAACTTTTACATTTATTAAACATTTGGATTTATGGCGCGAACGGCCCTTCTTAAAAGGTACCGACATAATGAAGTTGAACATACCAAAGAAAGGCAGTCCTAGGATGAAAGTCACTCTGAAAATGGAAGCCGAAATATAGAATATTATATCACAATGACTTCCTTTTTCGGTTTATGTGAAATTGATATGTGGGAACAATGAAAGGTAGTCCTATAATGAGGGAAGTTGCACACGTTACGCTAACCATGTGTTACCCAATTAATTTCCGTCCAATTAGACACTACAGTAGTTGCTCATCCAACATTGACTCAACCAAAATAGCTGAATTTTGCTCTTTGTCTTGATACATAATTCCTCCAATACGTCAGTTCGGGATTTCAGATGAACGCCATGACCACCATGTTAATTTAACCAGCATAAAGAAAGCAATATGATACCTTCTTGAACATGGTATTGTTGGTGTTGCGTTGAAACTGCAAACTGACCTGTTGAGAATTCGATGGAAAAAGGGGCCAGTGGAATGAAGTCTAGGCCTAAATACCCACAGGTGATTGAGTTCAGTTTGGGCAGAACATACATGTACAAACCTACATGTACATAGGGATACATAAGAGAGATTATACCTAGGGTTAAATAGAGACTGATTTATTGTTATGAGTGAGAAGGGTTGGACATCAAGGTTGATGATGGTTATGTCACAAGTTAGGATAAGACAAGACATGTACAAATGTATTACACTTTCTGGATATCCCACAGGTTGACTGGTGGTATAGAAGATAGGAAAAGATTATAAGGTATGTTACAGCTTGCTCTTGTGAGAAAAGCAAACAGTGGCCTGCACAGGTGATAATGAGACAATGGTGGTCAGGTTGACTGCTATGGTAGAGCATCTCTCACATATACACCTAACCAGCTAAACTGTATAATTTTCTCAGCAGAGTCCAAGCTTTGGTAAAGTGACGATTACAGTCTGCCATACTTTAGAGCGTATTAATCTCATATTTTGTGAGAAAACAATGAACAGAGTAATATTTAATGCAGATAAGGGATCAAATATATGCCAAGTGACTATTAGTAACTAAATATAGACATAAAAAAGCCTTTCAACCGCTAAGGATCCCCAAAACTCATCTCTGTGGAACTACTTTCATGCAGCGTAAGGCTATCCCGTGAGTCGGTTTGCACTTTTGTCCATTTCCCTACAGCATTCTAAAGAGCCTCTGGCTAACGCCAGATCTAAAAAAATTGCATATCTCTGTGACATCAGTTCCGGGGTCGGTCACGTGACCGGAAGTGACCTTTGACCCTGTGCATCCGCACAAAATCGGATAAAATAGCGCGTAGGATCAAAGTTCAATTTCGATCAGGCGACCGTAACCCGAAGTGACGTCACAGAGGTCATGTGCACATTTTCGAAGTCAATAGGCATGAATTTGACCTTTAACTCACAGCAGATCACGAAACCTGGCTATTTATACGAAGGTCAACGAGCGTGTGCGATATTTATCGCACGTCATTCTCCATGAATTGATTTTGTCTACTTGCCCCTTATTTGACGTCACAAAGGTCATATGCAAATTTCTAAGGTCAATACTAATGTATTTATCTTTGGGGTTACACGTCTATGAGGATAAAGTCATGGAGGGGATCTTTCCTCCACTCTGTATAATAACCATACAAGTGGGACAAATATTCAATAACCATAACCTGGGTGTTGTACGGTATTATTATTACGAGTCTATGATTAGTACGACCACAGGTTCGAGCGTTTCGTGTCCAGTATCCCTCTGCAATTTATAAACAAATAAAATGGTGGCTCTCCCCTCCAGTTAATTGACATTTCCGGGAATGCAAGGTTGAGATAGGAGTATTAGGGTGGTCATTTTCTATCTTGTGGATTTTACTATGCGGTGTTGCACCTTGGTTTCTCTGTCTCACCTTGTACAAGACGATGGGAGGAGTTTTGTGGCTATGGTTGATTTTGATTGAAAAGTTCTTACTTCACATGCCTTGTACATAGGTAGGCCTGTGTGGGATGTTTTAGGGTCGAGGTGGCCTACTATTGATCCGGATGGGCCATGGGAGATGTCATCGTGAAGCACCCGTGGAGGAGCATCCGAATGGATGAGTGAGGCGTGGAACTGAACATACAGTAGAAAAAGTGTATTGGAATACGTGTTTAGGGGTCAGAGTGGACCACTATTGGTCCGACTTATAGTGGTCCGACTGGGCCGTGGAAGGTGTCATAGTGAAACACTCGTAGAGGAGCATCTGACTGGATGAGCGTGGCGTGGAACTGACGTTATTTTGCGTATTCTCAGTAGAAAACGTGCATTGGAATGGATATTTTGGGGTCAGGGCCGTCCAATATTGGGCCGCGGGAGGTGTTATATTCAAGCACTCGTAGAATCCGACTGGGTGGGTGGGGCGTAGAGCTGACTTCATTTTGCGCATGCGCAGTAGAAAAGGAGCAGGCGAATGAACGAGAAGTACCAATATTGCACCGAATGGATCTTGGGAAATGTCAATGTGTAGCACACATGGGATAGCGTCCAACTGGATGTCGCAGTATCGCGTATCGAAGGCCAAATGTCCAAATAATCAGAAACTCACAGTTATTAAATTGAAGTTATCAAAGAGAAACCCATGGTTTTCGAATCGAAAACTTAAGTTTACGGTCGAAAACCTAGGTTATCTACCACATAACCCCGAGTTTCTTTTTCTCAACCCCGAAAATCACAGTTGTCACTAGAAAACTTAAGTTATCGGACCGAAAACCTAGGTTTTCGAATTGATAACTTAAGTTTACGGTCGAAAACCTAGATTATCTAGCAGACAACCGCGAGTTTCTCTTTCAATTTCGAGTTTCCCTTTTATTTTTGGACATTCGTGTAGAAACCTAAGTTATCAGTCGATTACAACACATATAAGGGAAGTGGGAAGAGGTGCCGACATACTGACTGCGTCACATGACTTCACAGAATAGTCTTCTGGTTAACCTATTCTAAAGCACATACCAAGAATCTAACGATTCGTGATATGTGTTGCATCTCAGGTACGCTTTTATTGTACCTGTTCATGTGGCAACTTGGATGATATGACCACACGGCCCCTAGCACCGGCACAAGCGGTATTAGATAGAAATCTAGAGAGCTATGATGGAAATGCTCTGACAACTCGTATACTGGTAATTGGTGACCTAGGTTTACGAATTGATGGTTGTCGTGAAGTGAAACTCGACTTTCGATATCCGGGTACTCTGGGTTTCGCGGCTTTTCCGATTGTTGACCAATCAGAAATGCAGAGATAACCACGTGGCGAAATTAATTATACGGAATCAAACTGCTCACACTGATATACCATTCACTGCCTGTATCAATCGCTGTTGACCCAGGGACAGCATGTGTGTCACCGAAG
The DNA here is from genome assembly GCA_036873755.1 of Hanleya hanleyi. Classification (NCBI taxonomy): domain Eukaryota; kingdom Metazoa; phylum Mollusca; class Polyplacophora; order Lepidopleurida; family Hanleyidae; genus Hanleya; species Hanleya hanleyi. The sequence goes on from JAVTVY010048891.1 coordinate 12,353, forward strand.
TATTCTCGAAAGTAGCTATCTACATATCACTAAATGTGCTTTGCTGGTGTGAATTATATTGACCTGTCTTATGTCGGTGAGTCAGCTTGACCGGATAGCTGAATTTCAACTAGATTATTTCCCCCAATTCAGTCTGCAGCATATATATATATATATATAGCTATTAAACTGATTAAAGTCTTATTTCTGAGTACCAATACCCAGTCTTTGATAATGCTTTATAAACTAGGTTCGGTCATAGAGGATAGTCTACATTGAATAAATAATCTCAGTAATCCTATTATTGAATACATGTTGATTGTGTTGTTCTGTCTGACGTTTTGATCAGTCAACATGCGGGAAAGGGCGTGAAACCCTTAGTACCCGGATATCGAAACTCGAAGTTAGTTAGTCGAGTTTCACTTTACGACAATCTCAAACTCGAAAACCTAAGTTATCGATTGATAACTAAAGTTTTCTACACGAATGTCCAAAAATAAAAGAGAAAATCGAAATTGAAAGAGAAACACGCGGTTGTCTGCTAGATAACCTAGGTTTTCGACCGTAAACTTAAGTTATCAATTCGAAAACCTAGTTTTTCGGTTAGATAACTTAAGTTTTCTAGTGACAATTGAGATTTCGATGTTGAGAAATAGAAATTCGAGGTTAAAGAAAGCGAAACTAGGGGTTATGTGGTAGATAACCTAGGTTTTCGACCGTAAACTTAAATTTTCGATTCGAAAACGATGGTTTTCTCTTTGATAACTTAAGTGTTCTGTTTGAACACTTAGGTTTTCGATTCAATAACTGTGAGTTTCTGATTATTTGGACATTTTACCTTCCATAATCGCTCACTATCGCGCGATTACAACGCGATATTTCGCAATATAGCTCAATATGGCTCATTTTCGCGCAATTATAACGTGATGTTTCGCAATATCGCTCATTATCGCGCAAATTTGACGCGATATTTTGCAATATCGCGATAGCGTTTAAAGCGATATTTCGCAATATCGCTTATTATCGCGCAATTATAACGCATAATTATCGCATCGCGTTTTACTTTATCGCTTTCCGTTTTCGCGTTATCGCGTCGCATTTTCACATCGCGTTTCAAAATGTTTCAAAGGCGAAGTTCGATGGCCCATTTCGGCCATCAAAATTATTGACCTTTCACTGGGTGAACGTCAATATAATATAACCTCACCGTATAAAGTCAATTCTTGATACATTTAGAAGAATGAAAAAGTTCTGCGAAACGTGTTTTTCTATTAATATCATGGATTAATGGCAGTTATCCTGTATATTTCTTTCTATTATATACGACCACAACAGAAAAGAAATTTCTTTAGAGTCAACTGTTCATTCTTTTACAAGCTGCAGAGTAGACGGATAATTAATTGGCAGACTATAGTCACAAACTCGGTATATTCAACTTTATGAGGCGTAACGTTGGTGATTAACTGGGCATACATCTGGAAAGCTTGCCACTTTATCGGCCCACCACATGGGAAGTCTGGTTGAGGTTCTCCTGAGACCGACCAAGGGACAGCAATACGACTGTGATTTACTTTTAACAACCATGTTTGCTAGAAGCCGATGATCACACAGGGTCAGGCATTTACTCATAGGCTTTTCGTTCATTACCGAGGGATGTGTCACACGAGTTTTCTTTTCCTCTGATATTCATCTATACAGCACAAATTTCTGATACCCGGAAAGGAAATACTTCCGAAAATTTTTGACAAAACATCACAGGGTGTGTTTAACATACGATTTCGAGATTTTTCTGATTTCTGAAAATTTGAAATCGTTCCAAATATCGCGACCGCTTAACTGCACCATGTCAGAACAGCAAAAGTGGACAATCAATACGGGCCCGCGTTGGCTTGTTTTGGAAGGCGTTGAGCAGGGGAAGATCACCAAGATTGTGGGCAGATTGAGTATGGGGTATATTGAGGTAAGTGTGCCTAGATTATCTTCATCATTTTTTCTTTAATTATTATTCATCTCTTAAGCAAATTAGAATCTCGTAATCATATCTTTGTTAGTTTGAATAAACTTGCAGAAGTGCACATTTTTCGGTCGCTGAATTGACCAGCCAGAAATGTATAGCAAAGCTCAGAGGCTCGGTAGCTGCACAAGGGTTGTTTGACGTAAATAACCGAGAAGCCAATATAGATCCATGCATACTCTCTCGCCTCCTTCGAAGGATGACTTTGCCTCATCACCCTTAAAAGGCGATGACCTAAATTTACAGTCCTTGCTTATCACTCTTCAGAGACGATGGGAATCATTTTAGAAGGTGATCATAAAACAGGGTGATGAATCTAACTCATAACCTTTTAGGAATGATGGTTGTCACCTTTTTTTCTGGCTGTGTAGTAAATTGACCAATGAAAATGATACGATTCAGGTGGCGAGATAATCATATTGCTTATCGATGGTTCGACGAGGTCGTGGTTTCAATTCATAACGATGGCTAAATTATTATTTCTATATCTACAGTTATTTCCGTTTATAGGCTTACCGGTATAGGCCTACAAATTACTTAATGTGGGGCCAACCGCATTAGTTTTTCTCACTGGCGTTGGATGATATTTATAGGTTCGAGTTTGTACCGACAAAACGCGTTTTGCGCATGTGTCTTTCTACAAAATTCCCATCGCGCTGATTATCACCAACTTAACGGAATTAGCACCAATGCATTGAGGCCTCAGAAATTATTTGAAAATTAGCGGCATAATGAACCCGTGTTTGCTGACTTATGGGATTTCTTGTCCTATTTTTGGACAAATATTGTTTGAATTAAATAAGGTTCAATTGATTCGTTTAGATGGTGGTGCAATACGTCATAGATATGTCTATCCAGGTGTGACAAAAGTCACTAACGTCATACGCGTTCGATAGATACCCCGGTACACCCCCACGTCATCCCGCAGCCGGTCTTGTACATCGACGCTGATCACGCACTGGAAATGGGTTCAACAGTATGGATGAACAGTGCAATCTAAATTTATTGAAAGATTAATAAATATGGTATAACATCAAATAACTTTGTCTTGAGATTTTATCATTTACCATGTTATTTCTTTTATTGCTAAAATAGCAAAGGAAATAATATGTGATGTGGATTTTGTCCAGTGGGGGTTATGTCCGGTGGGGTTATGTGCAGTGGGGGTTTTGTCCGCGGGGTTTTGTCCGCTGGGGGTTTTGTCCTACTCCGCTCCGTCCATTACTCGGCTTTGTCAGACGAACCAAACTTGAGCTAATTAGTTCATCCCGGCTTCACCCACCAGCCAGACAATCAAGATGTAATAATCTGTCAATTAAACAGACTGGCCACAGCTCTCATCAAATATACATTAACTTTTGGTTGGTTTTAAGGACTTCAGTTCACAGTCCCTGGTCACGGAGCCTATATAAGAGATCTTATATCGGCTACATGCTCTGATTAACTTCATTTCAAGCGGATAACTTGCTTCTCTGTGTAGAAAACAGTAAAATAGCTGTTCTCATATTCACTTGGGTCGAAATTGGAGACCCAGACTTTCACCGCCATTACCTGAAACAGACACCTCTCAGATAAAACGAGAGAGATCGCAAAATTGAATTAGATCCACGGGTCATATATCATATTGGACCATCTTTGTAGATTTCATGTTTGACGGGAGCTACATTTCCACAGTTTTTAACGGTCAATTACACGCGCGAATAAATAAGAAATCCTGGTTTTATTAGAAAAACATTTATCTCTAAGAAAACGCCGCTTGCACTATGTCACCTTTCTGTTTGACGGGGGAAGTCTCTATTTTGAAGACTGTTTCAGAATAAACTGATCGAAATATCGAAATACAGGACGGTATTCAATTTCCTATTGATTATATTATATTGGAACATCTTTGTAGATTTCATGTTTGACGCGAGCTACATTTCCTCAGTTTTTAACGGTCAATTACACGCGTGAATAAATAACAAATGCCGGTTTTATTAGAAAAAATATTTAGCTCTAAGAAAACGCCGCTTGCTATATGTCACCTTTCTGTATGAGGGCGAAAGTCTCTATTTTGAAGACTGTTTCATAATAAACTGATCGAAATATCGAAATACAAGACGGTATTTTATTTTCTATTGATTGAACACATATAATCCAATGAAGAACAACACCTGTATTTTCCATTCCTCTTTTCATCAAAATTGAATTAGATCCACGGGTCATATATCATATTGGACCATCTTTGTAGATTTCATGTTTGACGGGAGCTACATTTCCACAGTTTTTAACGGTCAATTACACGCGCGAATAAATAAGAAATCCCGGTTTTATTAGAAAAACATTTATCTCTAAGAAAACGCCGCTTGCACTATGTCACCTTTCTGTTTGACGGGGGAAGTCTCTATTTTGAAGACTGTTTCAGAATAAACTGATTGAAATATCGAAATACAGGACGGTATTCAATTTCCTATTGATTATATTATATTGGAACATCTTTGTAGATTTCATGTTTGACGCGAGCTACATTTCCTCAGTTTTTAACGGTCAATTACACGCGTGAATAAATAACAAATGCCGGTTTTATTAGAAAAAATATTCAGCTCTAAGAAAACGCCGCTTGCTATATGTCACCTTTCTGTATGAGGGGGAAAGTCTCTATTTTGAAGACTGTTTCATAATAAACTGATCGAAATATCGAAATACAAGACGGTATTTTATTTTCTATTGATTGAACACATATAATCCAATGAAGAACAACACCTGTATTTTCCATTCCTCTTTTCATCTTACAAAATGTAGGCACACAATCTTAATAGGTCTACATGTACATAGAAACATTGTAATATTTATTAACTTAGACTTTATTCCTTCTAAACTTTATTACTGATCGTTTCGATTAATCGTTCTTCAGTCGCGATTTTTCTCCAATTTTCTCGATTGAAAAACGATCATTCGTGAATCAGTCGCGTGAATATCGAGAAAAAAAATGAGAAAAACGATTGAGTCTTTTCTGGAAAAAAAACATTTCTCGCGATATCGTTTTTGAATCGTTTATTCATGCGCGATCCGTTCTTGATAGCGAATCCTCAATCGCAAGGGAATCGTTTTTTTACCCCTCGGCCAATTTTGGCCATGGGGTATTGTCGTCGTCTTGTACGTCCGTCTGTCCGTACGTGAGCGAGATAGCCGGAGAACGGTTCCACTGAAGAATTCCAAATTTGGTATGCTTATTGAATTGGGACCTGATTGGGTGAAAACTTTAGCGGTCATCTTTAATTTTATGCGAAATGGATAATGATCCATATTTCGGAAACCATTCAACCGTTCAATACGAAAGTTGGTATACATCATCGATACATCAAGCAACTTTCAATGAATTACCAAACCGGCTTTTCTGATTAGCTGGAAATCCTGGAGGCCATCTTTAATTTATGCGAAATCGATAATGATACATATCTCTGTTACCATGCAATTGTGTTAGATGAATGTTTTAGTTGGTATACATCATCGATACATCCAGATACTTTGAATCAGGACCTGATTGACTGAAAACCTTGGCGGCCATCTTTAATTTATGCAAAAAACTTTAATGATATATATCTCTGATCCAATTTAAGTGATACCAAACTTGGTATACAGCATCGATGTATCAACTGACTTGCAATGAATAACCACATCAGTTCCTCTGAGTGGGGGAAGGATGGGCGGCCATCTTTAATTCATGCAAAATCATTATTGATCTCGTTCTCTGATACCGTTCGAGTGCTTGATGTAATATTTGGTATACATCATCGATGCATCAAGAGACTTACGACAAATGACAGTTCTGGTTTCTCTGATTGAGCGGAAACCTTGGTGGCCATCTTTAAGTTATGCAAAATCTTTAATGATGTATATCTTTGATACCATTTCAGTGTTCTACGCGAAACTTGGCATACAGCATCAATGTATCAAGAGACTTGCAATGAATAACCACATCAGTTCCTCTGAGTGGGGGAAGGATGGGCGGCCATCTTTAATTTATGCAAAATCATTATTGATCTCGTTCTCTGATACCGTTCAAGTGCTTGATGTAATATTTGGTATACATCATCGATGCATCAAGAGACTTACGACAAATGACAGTTCTGGTTTCTCTGATTGAGCGGAAACATTGGTGGCCATCTTTAAGTTATGCAAAATCTTTAATGATGTATATCTCTGATACCATTTCAGTGTTCTACGCGAAACTTGGTATACAGCATCAATGTATCAAGAGACTTTCAATGAATAACCACATCAGTTCCTCTGAGTGGCGGAAAGGATGGGCGGCTATCTTTAATTTATGCGAAATCATTAATGATCTCTATCTCTGATACCGTTAAAATGCTCGATGTAAAATTTGGTATAAATCATTGATGCATCAAGAAACTTATGTAATGAATACCGGTTTCTCTGATTGGACGGAAATCTTAGGGGTCATTTCTAATTGCAAAATTTTTGATAATCTGTATATTTGTGACTGCTTGGTGTTTCTGACATCTTGGTTCAAATTGAATACATTATGAATGTACCCAGAGCCGAATGGTTTTTTGATGCGCAGCTTCGTATTTCAAGATGCGAGAGAATCGTGAGGTGGAGTGATATCTGACACATAGGCCGTGTTGCCCTCGTACGCCGCTCTATCCGCGAACTGGGAACTACATTTAATGTTGGTTGCGGATTTGTCGATGGAAAACCAATATTACTAAACTATACTGTATAAATGCGTAAGATAATCGGATAATACATATGATTGACGATCTATATTCTTCTATAAGCCGAAGTAGGGCGCATGCTGGAAATATCTATACACATACCTGTACCATGCTTCCTGTGACGTCCACGCTCAGATTTACTCTGGCGAAGCGTATATGACAAAATTACTGGCATGTTTATTTAATAATCGTGTGAGCCGACAATGTGTTAATGTTCAGTCAATCCCTTCATACGTCCGATAATTTCCTCATATACTATATTCATGCAACTTGGTATAAACAATACAGGATGATAGTCGCAATATTTAGTTTTTTTAATTACCGGGTATAGAATGATTATGGCACAGACTTGATAGAAGTGTGAATGGGCGCACGGCGATAACCCAGAACAGCTTAGCCCTCCAGCCGAGAATTTCTTGGTTAATTATATCCATATCATCTAACGTTGATCAGGTCCCATGCAGAGTATGCCGTGCAACGCGTTCCCTCACACCGCCCTACACATGCTCCCTCATACCAATGACGCATAGCCATTGGTAATTCCCCATTATATATTCTTTACATATGTATCCATATCATCTAACCTTGATCAGGTCCCCAGTCTTCCCTCTATTTCTCTTAATCATCTCTATATATTCACCAAGTATTTCACCCACTTCTCTTCATTTTCCCCAATAAAATACCCAATATTTCCCGTCATTTTGCCTATTTCCCGAAATCATAAATCCTGTGCCATGGAAATTTCACCCAGTATTTCTCATTTCCTCAATGCAATATCCCACAATTTTCCCTTATACCGAATATGCCGTGCAACGCGTTCCCCCACACCGCCCTACACATGCTCCCTCATACCAGTGACGCATAGCCATCGGTAATTTCCCATTATATCTTCTTTACATCTGTATTCATATCATATGGCCTTGATCAGGTCCTCAGTCTTCCCTCTGTTTCTCTTAATCAACTCTATATATTCACCAATTATTTCACCCATTTCTCTTCATTTTTCGCAATAAAATATCCCAATATTTTCCGTCATTTTGCCTATTTCCCCGAGATCATAAATCTAGTGCCATGGAAATTTCACCCAGTATTTCTCATTTTCCTCAATGCAATATCCCACTATTTTTATACGCCCGCCAAAAGTCGGACGTATTATGTGATGGCGGTTTCCGTCCGTCTGTCCATGTGTCCGTCCGTCTGTCCCTCGTGTCCGGTCTATATCTGGGACAGTTTTCTATCAACAGTTGTAATTTTTGGTGAGTGGATACCCTACGGGGAGACGATGTGTCGCGTACCAAATTCAAGGTCAAGGTCAGAGGTCAAAGGTCACTGGCCTCAAAAACAGGAAAGCACTGAAGGTTTCGTGTCCGTTCTATATCTGTGAACGTTTTCTATCCACAGTTGCAATTTTTTGTGAGTGGATGCACTAGGTGGAGACGAACTTATCTCTACATCATGCGGACTGTAGACAAAGCTTACTGTAAAAATACGTATGTTATCCAAGCGAAAGGTGAAGAGTGTAATAGTGGACATGGAATTGGGATAAAGAATTTAGCTGAAGAGTGGCTGACATTTGGGGTGTCACATTTCTATGTTGACATCTTGAGAATATATTTTAAACATGTTTAACCCCATGTTGAGGCGTTTAGTTCATCAGACGTCCACGATGCTCATGCATTAACATCAGATGAGTTGTTTGATCTGACCTGTCATCACAGCTCTCGAGCTAGCGTTTCTAATTCCACTTAAGACGGTGCTAGGGGCCGTGTGGGTACTTCAATGTCTCCACATGAACAATTGCAACAAAAGCGCGGCTGAAATACTAAGGCTACGTCCGAGAATCGACCGAATCCTCGGGTCTGAATGTTAGTTGTCGAACAATGCTTCCGTGTAGGGCCATATGGTTGTTTTTTAGTCGCCAGACGTCAATTTTTCCCACCTTTTGAATATAGCTCCAATCTAAGATGGATAACAAGTGGAGTGTCTGTTACAGTGTTCTGGTTTTGGGATGGATATAACAATTTTGAAAACAGAAACATGTAATTAATCGTGTTATTGGTCATGGAACAACAAGTAGAAGTTATGGTAAGCAGGTGTGAGTACAGGCTTCGTTATTGTCTATATGATATCGACTATGAGTTTGCATTCAGATAAAAACAAGGAATACCGGTGGTATTTTTCTCCCTTTTTTCTGATATACAAGGTTCTGAAATGCTTTAATAGCATGTTATTCCCGGAGACGACAGACTGAATTTACAAGTGCAGTAGATGTAGATCATGACCTCCTACTATCATCATTTTGTCTACACATTTGTGTCTATGTAGTGCATTTATTTCCTTATGAACATTGAAAAATGATAATTTCGCCTTGTTTCAAATTAGACCAGTCTTTTGAAATATCCCATAAGCTCTGTTTGTTCATGGTTACTGTTATTGCTGCCGAAAGAAAGAAAATGGCGATCATTGTAAGCCCAATTTCATGCCAGAGAGGCAACAATAACACATATAAGGGAAAAGTGAGAAGAACTGGCAAACGTAAACGGCCAATGATAAACAGATGCAATTATCAACATTACATGAAATTGTGGTAAAATTTTCTCAATAGCCTCTGCTATTATTGATCGCCAGCAGTTGAAATGTGGACAAGGGTAACACAGGTGCATACCATCCAATAAGTTTTCGTTTTTACTTTTCAGGTTGATACAGCCTGTAGTCCATTCAAGAAACCGAGAATGGAGGATATTGCCGCTCTCATAGAGTATACGAAACAGCAGGTGTACATTGCGGTGAAAAAGTCTGAGTCGGTATACCACTTCTGCAGGAAACCTATTGCTGAACGGAAGGGGGAATCAACTGTGGAATTTAAAGGTCGCATAACGGCTGGTTGTACGACTCTCGAGCGTAACCCTCAAGAGGAATGCAACCCAGAGTTCGTTATGGAAGATATTACAGATCTGGTGCATATTGAGGAAACCACAGTTGAATTCAAAACCAATTACGATGATTTCAAACAACGTTTAGAGACACTGGGTAAAGATAGCAGGGAATCCATGGAATGACACTGGGGCATTTCTACGTTCCTGTTATAGTTGCCCGTTTCCTCTTGCTCTTGACTTGCACCATTCTTTAATCCCAGTCATACGTACATGTACTTGTTCTCATTCAGTATTATTATCCAATGTAATCTATATATAGCTTACATGTGTAAGTCATTTTTATATATGCCTAGTGCCAGCGCAATACAGTCTCGGCCATAAAGGTCGATGCATTGCAAATAAATCGAAACTTTTACAGGTAGGTCTGGCGAAACAGATTGATTTTTTAGTATTTCTTCAGACGAATCGTCTAATGATTTTGTTTTCTTGGCCTATAGTAGAAAAAAATATCTATCTTGAAATTCGAGCAGCGAACGATTTTAGAAAGACGATCATTAATATATGCAATTTCCTGTGTCATATCAGGGGACATATTGATTTATTAGTGTTAAATCCATTAAGTCAAAACTTTGACCCATCTTCCAAGATCCTCGTCAGATTTCAAAGCCACGGAAAACCTGTCGGAGGTGATGGATCGTGATGTTTTATCGAGAAATGTTCATGCTATACATTTAATGCAATTGGAACCTGCGTTTCTGAGGTAATCTGGTAATAACATATTTGTTTAAAAGGAAGCTTTCTATAAGCATGTTGTGACGTGTTGAGCCAAACGCGGCATTTGACTAGGAAACGCAGCTTGCCACGGAACAATAAATGATTACAATGTGACGATAACCCAAAAATCCCAAAAGGGTACCACCAATAATTTCTGAGAATAAAGTCATTGTGGTTCTCAAATAATTTAATAATAGTACTGGTTGCTAACCGAATTCCCGTTCAGTTATATGGTCAACAATGGCACAAGTAGACGTATATCCTGCTGAGCTTCACGAACCAGCAAAGAAAATATATTCATTCACAAGAACGTCATTCTTCTACTAAGGTTTCAAGTTTCCTTAGTATGCACCAACCGTTTTGGTCGAGGCTGTATTACACTTTTTTTGTATTGCCGGTATACGGAGTACAGAAAACGCTAATGTCATACTCATCTTCGTCGGCGTTCAATAATGTTCAGGCAAAATTCAAGGGTGATATCTAAGTATCATGGCTCCAAAACTTGGCGTATGTATTTATCAGAGTGTTGGGAGGGGATAGTGACTTTTGGTATTCTGATATATAAAATTACCTTAATTAGCTAATTAACATACTACAAGTTCAGGTTGCGCTGAATACTACACTGTAATAATTGGTGACATGTTTAACTTTTCAAAATGAAACATGATTTTGTCACAACTTTTGGGACATGTGAGTACGTATATGTTTTATACTAAAACGGCTTTATGTTTCAAATTGAAACACGTGTCTTTCTCACATGAGTTAATGATGTCTTAATTCGAGACATCTTGATTAAGCACGTGTTCGTTTGAAACATATGACGTCCTGCATGTGAAACACGTGTTGTGTTTACAGGTCTTAAGCTGAAACATGTTAGAGCCGACTACATGTTTCAAAATGAAACGTCTAAGCACAGACATGATTTTGTCCCAACTGTTGAGACATGTCACAAATGAAACGGATCTGTACATGTCTCAAACTTGGAGGCATTTCAAAACAGCCTACATCCCGTGTGTCAGGAGGCGGTCAGACTGGCATGTGCATGATATCGATACTGAAATGAAAACATTCATCAAAAATCAACATGCATCAAGTTTTATTCTCTTATATTCGATGGAAGTCAAACTCAGGAACATGTATGAACCAACAATAATCATACACAGATACACATAATACAGACTGCTCCTTAGGTTAACCCAGACAGATGCCTAATTGTGAACCCCGTTACCATGGAGTCAAAATTGTTCGTGTGACAATAACGTGCTCAGGGTTTAATTTATTTATATCACTGATTCACATTTAAATGATGATTTACTCAACTTGGTCTGTTGACACGACATTGTCTAATCTGTGATAAAGTATTATCCCATATTGTATCCCAGATCTAATCCGGCACACTGAAAACATTTCTGAACATGGGTGCTATATTACTTAGGCCTACAAATATGGAGTTGATGAATGAAACTTCCTCTGTTGTTTTTCATGACCTGCCACTCGCGATTAACTATTCCTGTTCCGGGCGGCTGAAATTCCATTCCATTTCGGGGTATGGAATACGGATCGCAGATAATTATTAAAATCAGGACTGGAGGGCTGGATTCGTATCGAGTTTTGTGTAACAGTGACCCCATTGTGGGATGAAGTAGAAACATTGTTGACACTAAACACTATTCAATATTCCCATACGTATGAAAAATAATATCCATTCTCTCTCCTTCTGGTTTACCTGTGTCACAAAGGCCGAATCCCGCCCAAGGCTGTGATGACGTACGCAATCGTATTGACTGTTGAACAAGTCTTCTGATGCACTACACATTCACAATTCAGAATACTGGATGTAACTTTGATCATACGGAGAACACAGTTGTTGTTTCTTTCAGTGAGGCTCTCATTAGTGGCCCATAAGTGTCATTATTTCTGGTAACATTGTTATCTATTTTGCTGGTGTGTGGAAATATGCCCGTGTGTCTTGAGCGAATACCCTAAAATTGAAAATGTCGGCCACCGTAGGGTTCCAGTGAAGACGCAAAATTTGGGTTGGAAAAATCTCACCGCAAAATCGGCCAAAAATGCATATTTGAATATGAGGTAACCGTGACATCTTTAAAGCGGCCATGTTCAAGTTTTTTCTCTCTCTTTTTCACACTTTTCACTTGAGCTCATGTTGCAAGACGTTTCAGATAATAATAATAAAATGCTCAGTCTATTAATCCACAATACCGACAAAAAGAATTCCGGGTCGCTAAAGACCAGA
>JAVTVY010048892.1:0-22697 GCA_036873755.1 Hanleya hanleyi
GAACCGTCAGCCACCTTGATGGACTGGTACCGGGAGTCTCGAAGGACTGGTTTCACATCTGGGTCAAGCTGTTCCCATATCCGGCGGCTGATCAAGGAGATAGATGCCCCGGAGTCCACACAACACCTCACTTTCACCGGTCCGATGGACGCGGGTAGGTATATCCCCGCTTCTCCCTGGTTATGAAGCGCAGGCTTGGGTCCCTGGGGCTTTGGTGGATTCCCGGACCCGGGCGGTCGTCTCGGGGGCGGGGAGGGTGAACGTCTAGGGCACGCCGCCCTAAAATGGCCGTCTTCTCCGCATCTCCAACATCCCCGTCGTGGTTGTCTTCCCGTCCTCTGCCCCCGCCTTGAACTTGAGCGTCCCCGTCCTGGGAAGCGCCTCTTAAATTCTTCCATCAGGGTAGCAATCTCTGCTCGAAGTCGGGCCTGCGCGTCCTCATCATCCTCCGGAACGTCAGCCGGGATGGCTTCTCCTGCAGCGGCTCTTGCCGTGGGGTCGGGACGTCGACGCTGGGCGTCTTGGAAGGCCTCTACTTCCACTGCTGCATGTACAGCCTCGTCTAGGGACTTCGGGCGGCACTGCCAGACTTTGAACCGTAAGTCTTCTTCAATTGCCTCAAAGAATTGGTCACGGGCCAGGGTGTCTTGGACCTCATCACCGGCGTCGGGGTAGGCCATCTGGCTGAGTCTCACCAGAGCTTGGCCCAGTTCGGGTAGATCTTCTCCCCTCAGTCGTCGCCTTGACTTCAGCTTGGACTTATACAGCTCTGTTTGGTTAGGGGGTGCGAAGCGTCTCTCCAAGGCATCACGTAGGCAGATGAAGTTTGCTTCCCCTGGTTGCATCTTCAGACTAGAGAGAACCTGTTGTGCTGGCCCCCGCAGGGATACGGCCAAGTGCTGTCCCTTCTCTTCCAGCGTCCACTGGTTTAAGGCTGCGCAATATTCAAAATGTACCAGGTGATCTCTCCAGGGCGTACGTCCATCATAGGTCGAAGCCTTAACCAACGTCTTACGGGAAACAGGGATGGTCGTGACTGTGGTTTCCCCACTGGTATCAGCCGCTGAATGGCGCCCTTCTGCGACCCGGTCGCCAGCTTCTGCGACCCGGTCGCAAATCGTCTGTTCCCATACAGGCTGGTCTATGGGGGTTCTGGTAATACACTCTTCGGCCCCGGGTGTGGACGTGTGCGCTGGGGCTCCCATCATCGTCTGATTGAAGGTCGCCCGCATCGTCTGCATCTCTGCCTGTAAGCTTTTGAGGCCCTCTAGTAGCACTCGGATAGTCCGTGTAACGTGTACGAGCAGGACCAGTCGTGGTGTTTACGAGAAAACGAATCAATAACCGGGATTGCCCACTGGCATTCTGGCCGTCACCGTCGTTAACCCCTTCACTAGTAGAGATCCGGGGCTCGAAGAGATGATCACAACCCTACAAGGATGACTGACGCCAATGTAAAGGTCTATTATGGTATATTCTGCACAATAGTATACGCGGTTACAAATAATAGCGTAGAACCGCGTGGCTTAGACAGAATGTCTAAGGAGATGTAACGTTAAGATATTTACATATATGTACAGACACTAGGAGAGTGTATGCAAATAAACTTGATGTATATATACACGTGATGTGAGAGGATGTGTGCACACAAAGTTAACGGATACGCACACTTGGTGTGTGCATACAAGGTTAACGGATACGTACACTTGGTGTGTGCATATAAGGTTAACGGATACGTACACTTGGTGTGTGCATATAAGGTTAACGGATACGTACACTTGGTGTGTGCACATAGAGTTAACGGATACGTATCCCTGGTGTATATGTGGATAATAGAAGAGAATGTGTGCAGTTTAAGCTTGATGTTATATGGCAATAATATATATATGAGAGTGTATGCATATAGCTTTATAGTTAATATAGTGCTTTATGTCTATGCGCGATAAGGGCGGCCTGGCTGCTGGCCCTTCTCTTCTGGGGATAAGGGCGGCCTGGCTGCTGGCCCTTCTCTTCCTCCGTTGGAACGTTACGGGTGTAACGCTCTCTCCAGGGATGGCACCCCATCGTTGGAACGTTAAGGATATAACGCTCTCTCCAGACAAGACACCCAGTCGTTGAAACGTCAAGGCCCGTTGGAACGTTACGGCGGTAACGTTCTCCCCAATATATATATATACCCTCAGGCGTTGGAACGTCACGGCAGTGACGCTCTCTCCAGATATGGCCCCAAGTCGCTGAAACGTCACGGCCCGTTGGAACGTTACGCGGTAACGCTCTCTCCAGATACGACACCCAGTCGTTGGAACGTCACGGCGGTGACGCTGTCTCCAGAGACGTGGCAACCCGGCGTGTTCTTCACCCCCAGTGGTCGGAGCCTGACCCTAACTTGTCAGCTCACCAGTCTGCTTCCCGCACAGGTAAGTATAGCCCGGCGTCTCAACCCTTACGGCTGCTGCGACCCGTCTATAGGCACGGCCTGTGACTACACACTTCACGACGATCTCTCAGGTAAGAATCACACACCACTCACTCTCCGTGACCGTCAGGACAATTACTTGGGTATATATTGTTTTACCATTTCATCTGGTACCGATGAAACATCATTACTGCAGAACAACTGTCGTTGGCGACTCTCTGCGACCCTCTGCGACCCGGTCGCAAGCCACTGCGACCTTTTGCGACCTTCTGCGACCTTTGGCGACCCGGTCGCAGGTCTGTAGATTTCACGTTTAATCAACGTTTCTCGGGAAGAGAAATCCGTCTGTGCTGTGCCTTGTCTTTTCTTTACTGTCTGTAACTTGTATCTTGTCTTTGACCCTGTCTGTTCTTTACCGCTGTAATCTGTGCCTTGTCTTGACTGTACAGTCTGTAAGTCTTGTTACCACTTTTACATCGGTAAAACGAGGCCCGCCTGCACCGTATCTTGCCTTTACTGTGCGGTCTGTGATCTGTATTTCTTGTCTTTTTCTGTGTTGTCTGTGCTCTGCGTATCTGTCTTTAATGTGTGATAAATACACATATCCTTCTTGTGGGATCTGTGTTCTGTAGCTTTCTTGACTGTATAATCTGTGATCTGTAGGTCTGGACTTGTACTGTACTGTTTATGATCTGTGGGTCTTGATTTGCTTGTAATGTGTGATAAATACACATATCCTTCTTGTGGAATCTGTGTGCTGTATCTTTCTTGTGTGCTCTGTGTGCTGTATCTGTAACTTGTCTTTGGCCAGCTATACGCCGTCTGTGTAACTGTCTGCGACCTTTCTTGCTCCCAAAGCGTCCGGCCCAGTTTATCGATGTTCCCCGACGAAAACGGCTCGCCCGCCTGTGTCTTGACTCGCATCACCGGCTGTAATACTGCGACCGTTTCCGTCCCGTATAGCGTTGCCCGGCTGTCTGCGCCGAATAAACAGGCTACACGATACGTTGTAGGATTATGGCAGGGGAAAACTTGGTTGATTCACCTCTGTATTTAGTGCAGTTGCATATTTCTGGGGGGGGGGAGGGAATCCCGGACTATTGGCACATACCGCTTCACGGTCAACAAAATCGATCATAAATTGTGGCTTTAGTCCCAGTGCAGCGGGATAGCACAGCAATAATGTCGAAATTATCAACCTACTGGTATAGGCCTACAAGCCCTACTTTATACTGAAGTTAGACCATGCAAGTTGCCTAAATGTGCTACAGGCAAACACATGTCTCATTACAGTATTATAGAATACCCCCAACTACATACAACACGCCAGTCGGACGTGTTCCCTAAATTATGCACACCGCGCAAACACGTTGCCGCATTGAAAAGGCAAACCAACGAATTCACATTGGTTTTACGTGTCTTTCACAGGTTGTACATACTACAGGATTTATAATCTTTTAGACTCCCAGGCCAAAACACTGCATTTACGGCCCAACCGTAAATTACGCCAAAATCGAAAGTTACAGGCTGTACCTGGACGTGGTTCCTCCAGCTCTGTCTTTCTGGTCTCTCCTCGGTTGGAATGTCTCACGAGCTTATATAGCCGGGGCTCTTCTCCACCCCCCCGGAGACGTGACGAAACCCGGAAAATCGCCTTCACAGCGAAATTACAGTTCATCGTCCATAAATGGGAATGCCATCCCAATCCATAGTCCGTAAAGAATTTTCCACATAAAAGGCAACACCTATCTCGCGCTGGTAAGCGAGAACCACGGGGGAATGCATTTCCAACCACTGGCGCTCCCGAACTGGCTCTTCCATCGTTCCAGCGGTGACACACTCCCCTCCGATTCGAACGGTCCAATCACAAACGGTTAACCGTTACACTGGCAACTGGACCTCCCCCTCCCCCTTAATAAAAAAATGTGTTTGTTTTGTTTTAAGAATATAATTATTTCCCGCCTTTTCATACACCACAATGACAGTGGATATCATAAAAAAATGCGTTCTGAACGACCTATACACCGATCTACATACCCCTCATCTACTATATCTTTATCTGAAATAGCAGAGGAGGAGTATATATATTGGTGTAGGTCGTATAGAATGCTTGGGAAACAATAATATTCTTGAACAAATAATTATTAACAGCAACAAATACCTCGAGGAAGACACGCATAGATAACCAAGCCACTGCGCAGGACACCCACATGACACGGCCTGGGACAGCCTGGGAAACTCGCCAGTCTGTAAATAACCTCGGCGTACCTGAGACAATTTGTGTGGAGCTGCCGAGTACTTCATTCAGACTTCGAGTTTCTCCGCCTTGCACTCGGCTGTCCGAGGTGTTGTCATGTGACTGAAATTAACACGAAATGGTTGGATAAGAGACGTCTGCAAGATGAAACGACAGGAAGATGAGGAAAACGGGTGCTTGCGCATGTTGCGGTGCACCACAGGTGTTTGGCAAGTTAATTAGCTGGGGGGGGGGGGCGGGGGATGGGTATCGTCAAGAATAGATCGGACAAGGTGACTCACTAAAGTACGGCCTCCTCTCGATCATCCGTATACATTTTCACAGCAATTAACCTACCTCTATATTTCACCTCCTATTTTACTCTTTAGAGGTTAATTCTTCATGCTACCACCCAAAGATTCTCATAATCCATCAATTATGGGTGGTAAATCGTCCAAACACTCTGAATTTTAGCGTCCCGACAACTTCCGTTACAACTTCGGCCAAACTCGGCAATCTCCGTTTTATTGCAGCGCCGATATCAACCCTGGATATATTCATGGTATTTTTCCAAACAGGTCTCTTACGAGTGCAAACGATTTCTACCATCTGTACAACCATCTCCACCAGCTAATATTACGGGTTTATGAGCAGTGGTATATAACAAATAAAATTATGAAATGGATGGAATTAAAAAATAATAAGAAGTAGAGATCTGTTTGCATAAGTATCGTTATATTGCAGCCGCTCCGGAAAAAAAGTGGGTGTGACCGCAACGGCGAGACTTGAATCAGGAAACTGAACGGAGATTGCCGAGATGGCCGAAGTTGTAACGGAAGTTGTCTGGACGCTAAAATTCAGGGTGTTTGGACGATTTACAGCCCATAATTGATGGATTATGAGAATCTTTGGATGGTAGCATGAAGAATTAACCTCTAAAGAATAAAATAGGAGGTGAAATATAGAGGTAGGCTAATTTCTGTGAAAATGTATACGGATGATCGAGAGGAGGTCGTACTTTAGTGAGTCACCTTGTCCGATCTATTTTTGACGATACCCCCTAGCTAATTAACTTGCCAAACACCTGTGCGGTGCACATATGGGCGATTTAATTATATACCAATGGAATTAGTGGATAAATATATATCTCAGTGACGTAGGTGTAAGGGATCGGAAGCCTTTTGCTGTAGCGAGGTTCGAATCGCTCCAGCTTTTGGTATAGCGGTGAGTTCTGGCTGTCATTTCGAAGAGAAAGCCAATATTTCGGGCTAGTGATATCAAACGCATTAAATTTATCCAATTGCTCAAATTTGAAGTATGCTGGATCACGACTGAAAAGGATAGGTAAATTATCTTATATCTTTCCTAAATAATTGAGACGACTCCCAAGCCATCGTCTTGATGCTGTAGGGGACCCAAATGTAGGAATGGTAAGAATAGGCCTCAGCTCCCCGGAGAGCTTGTCGTAAGAGGCGTCTACCTTGGACACCCGTGGGGTTCCCAGGTGTGAAAAGCAATGGGACCCTACCCGTGTGATTTCTGGGTGTAAGGAGGAGTAGGAATGAAACGTCGTAGGAACTGAAATAGTGTTGAAAGCGACGTTAAATCATATTCACTGACTCACTCACTCATTCACCCAAATGTAGGATATGAGTCTAGTGTCTTCATTAATTTCCCGCGAGACTCGCTTCTTCGAGCGTTATCACGAAGGCATGACTCTCTGTTGAGAATGCTAGTGGGTATGATATAATACTCGAACAGGTTAATAATTAAAATGATAGATCTCGTGTACGTTAACTGGCCTAAAGCTCTCTGTGGCCAGACGCTGCTAGAGCTCATGTGGTTTGGGATGACGAACCATCGTACCACTGTCCTGAAGATTTGTTTTTGTCATTTTTGTTTGAACAAAGTTCTTATACAATTCTGATATATCGCACTCCAGTTATTATGGAATCTATTTGTACATTGCAGAAGCCGTCAATGTAACCTGGCCTACTAGGGAATTCAGAGGGGTATGGGTGACTACCAGTATGGACTGGCCTTCATCATCACACCTCTCCACCGCAAACCAGATGAAAGAGATGATATCTCTGCTCGACAATATGACGGCTCTCAACATGAATGCAATGGTTTTCCTGATCAGGCCGTTAAGCGACGCGGTGTATAACTCGAGTATTGAGCCTTGGAGCTATTTTCTGACAGGAACCGAGGGAAAGGCACCGTCTCCATTTTACGATCCATTAGAGTTTACTGTGCAAGAGAGCCACAAGAGAAACATCGAAGTCCACGCTTGGTTCAGACCATATAGTGCTCTAAAAGGAGGCATGCTGGCCCGAAAATATCCACAGTATGCACACGAGACAGGCGCGTACACAGTGGTGATGGACCCAGGGGCAAAGGTAATACAAGATCACGTCTACAACGTGTTCTTAGACGTTGCCAAAAGGTACGATATCGACGGGGTTCATATAGATGACAGCTTCTACCCGTACCCAAGTGAAGCGAAACATTTCACAGACAACAATACATACAGCGAATATCGAGCACATGGTGGCAAACTGTCCCTAGGTGATTGGCGCAGAAACAATGTGAATCAGTTGGTCCAACGGCTGTCTTCCGGGATCCACCAAGCAAAGCCGTGGCTCAAATTCGGTATATCGCCCTTCGGAATCTGGAAACCGGGACATCCTCCTGGTAGCATTGGACTCGATGCATATGATACACTTTACTCGGACTCACGCAAGTGGATCGAAGAGGGTTGGCTTGACTACATAACTCCACAGCTGTATTGGCCTATAACACCCCCTCAACAGAGCTACACGGCCTTGTTGGACTGGTGGTTGGGTCAGAACCCCCATCTTCACCACGTCTACCCTGGAAACGCAGCCTACCGTGTTTTTCTCGACAACTGGCCTGTCAGTGAAATCCAGAGACAGGTTGAAGACACACGTAATCGATACAGCAAAAACAGTCTAGGGAACGTGATGTTTCGCATGGCATTTCTGAAATCGACCCTCTCCGACATGTTCAAGACTCAGCTTTATCAGAGTCCAGCTTTATCCCCCGTCATGAGATGGCTGAATACTGGTTTCCCACCTCCCCCAATGCCCCAAAATGTCTTTGCAGGACCATCATACATAAAGTGGTCTTTGGACACGACTGAAGTTGTTCGTTCTTGGGCAATATACAGACAGTATCCTAATGCCTGGATACTTGACAAGGTCAATGATAAGGAGGTCATTTATTACACCGCCAGACAACATGGAACGTACGCCATCCGTAGTGTTGACAGACTTGGTAACGAAAGTGATGAAGTCGTAGTCTATGTCCCGGCAAGTGTCGAGTGATAGTAAGTATATCTACGTGATGTTGGGGAACTTCGGCGATAAAACTGCAACCGATCAAGACGATTCCATTCCTCAAATACTCTTTGTGCATTAAAATATATAAAAATGCTCTTCTGTGTATTCTTTACCATTTCTTTGAATGTAGTATGTATACTGACCACGGGTGAATAGAGAATACTGTGGGTTTGCCTCTCCAAAAACAGGACGCCTGGCCCTGACGTCCTGTACTGATGCCTTTTTTATCTGCAACATGCAACAGGCTCCAAATAACTCTTCAAGTGCAGGAGACCAAAAAGTGAAAGTGATCTCTCCCAGATGATACAGTCCAACTTGTTCTTCTGAGCCTGTTGCATGCTGTGATCATCCATTTTCATTTTGGCCAAGTTCGTGAGAGTTCATATCACTTGACAAACGTGTGTATACGCGATTATCTATATTACCTTCAAGTGACATCATACAACTGGGATACAAAACCAACTTCGGTAATAATAAACACTACGCAAAATCCTGACCTGTATGTGATAATGTTTAGAAAGTTTGGATGATTTCATAAGTAAATTACGACCATTGAAGTACACGAACACCCTTCTCTGGAAAGGAATATTTTTCAAGTTGATATTTCGATACGGTTCCGAAATGATGTCATACATTGAGATACAAAACCAAATCCTGATTGTATATAACTGGCATATATACTAAATACAATATAATAAGTTTCAGACACTTAGGGCTATTATTAAGAAAGATATGTCAATTTCTTCACACTTACCCCCTTTTCAATTGGGTGATTTTTTTTGCGTTCAAATAACATTCGAGTTTTACATTGTACCCACTGTGTGTGAACGGAAGTGACGCGAAAGTGTGCAGTTTTCAGTAGCTGAAAGGTGTTCAGCGACGATCGGCTAGATGCACGCTGAAATAGGTGCTTGTACTTGATGGATAATTTATAAATAAAAATAATGCAATAATTTTTTTTGCACCACTTTAGAACTCTACATCCACCCTTGTTGATATCCGCAATGGTCATAGAAAGTCATGATGAGGTGGGGTCACCATCGTGGAAGACCGGGATGTCTGTGGGTCGTGTCCGGAGTCCACATCGAATACGGTTACCCTATATCGTGACGGCTGGACCAAATTTAAACGAGTGTTGTGTGGTGAACTGGACGGGAACCTCATCCACATCGAGAACGCCATCTATGTACACCGTGGACTGGCATTTCCAAAGTTTCACCCTAGACCCTGATCTGTGGACGGCCTTGGAGAAAGTGGTGCCTATTGTGAATCAGTTGTTTACACCGGATGAGCGGACAGCCGTCCAGTTGACCTGGGTTCGTGCCCTGAGTGACGCGGCGGCAGAACCCAATGAGCAAATGATCATCCGCGTCAAGGAGGAAGACCGTCCTGTACTCACCTTCGTGAAAGATGTGGCACTTAACACCCGTAGTCCACTCTCGGAGGATGACGACGTCATAGATTACCCGGCAAGACTCAGTCAACCTGGGATATATACAACGCTGGTAGAACCCGAACATCAGAGAGGAACATCGACTTCGTTATAATTACACGATACTCTCTGGGTCCATTATTAGTCATCGACATGAAGCGCTGGGAGAAGCTGTTGGATAACTTATACTACAGTCCCGACAGTCCGGCAGTCTATAGTGCATCGTCTGCCCTCTATCGAGCCGCTAAATCCCACGGCATTCGTCTGTCGCAAGTCCGAGATTGGCTCAAACAAGAAGATCTCTATAGCTTACATCGAGCTGCCCGCCGCCATTTTCTACGGAACCGGGTCATTGTTGGTGGTACAGATGCCAATGGCAAGCGGATTTGGTCGAGATGAGCGCCTATGCCAAACACAAAGATGGGAATCGGTATATCTTGACAAGCATCGATATCCTGTCCACGTATGCGTGGGTGGCACCCATCCGGACAAAAACGGAGACCAATCTCGTAGCTGCGTTCAAGGGCATCTTCAAGACCGGGCGCAAACTCTTGTATTTGCAAACCGACGAAGGCACCGAATTCCTCAATAGGAATTGCCGCATGTACAAGCACTTTACGGCTAAGAATACACGACGGTACATCGATGTTCTCCCGAAAACTGTGAGCGGTTACAATCGAGCCTATCACCGGAGTATACAGAGAGCTCCCATTACCGTTACAGAACGCAACGAAGCCCAAGTCCGCCGTATCTTGTACCCCATGCAATCCCAACCACGGCCGAAGAAGGTGTTCAAGGTCGGGAACCCTGTACGGATCAGTAAAGTCAAGGGCAAGTTCGAGAAGAGTTACCTCCCCAACTGGAGCGACGAGCATCTCCTTGATTAAACGCCGCATACCTCTACAACCACAAGTGTATGAACTGGAAGATCGTCAAGGGAAACCGTTGCAAGTGACGTTTTACGAGCAAGAGTTACAGCCCGTGGTGAAAACAAAGCAAGACTACTGCACTGAGCAACACCGAAGCAAGACGATGCACTTTGTGAAATGGCAAGGCTGGCCCAGTTCCTTCAATTCCTGTGCCGCGGTCAATCAGATGAAACGACTATAAAACCAGAAACCACGCTCGACCATGAACACAGTGCAACCGTCTCTGGACACAGCGTTTCCCAAAACGCGCAAAGCACAAGTGGGCTTCGTAGTGACATTGCTAACACTGCTGGGTGTTTTGTACGGAGATGTGTTTTACGACTTAGCCTATCTCCGCACTCTACTCGCCCCACCTAGGACACCAGCCGTGAGTGCCAGTCAAACAAGTCTACAGACCTCCTCTACACCAGTCAAACCTCATCTAGCGACCGCTACCACAACACGTATACAATCCAGGTCAACATCGAGCCCTACACCAAATATTGCAACGCCCTCTACGTATACGACCATCCGCAGTGAACGCCCGTCGACAACGATACCAAAACTCGACGCACCGACGACCCCGATTCACTCTTACCAAATTTACAAGAGCGGGTTACTACGACAGCGGATACTCGTCCAACCATGGACCCCCGGTAGCAACACTCCATCACCTGCCTCATTGCGGGGCTGACGGGTTCAGGCAAGACGCACTTCGTCCAGAAACTCGTTCAACACGCCCACAACATGATTACCCCGTCCATCGCCCGGGTCGTATGGTGTTACGGAGCATGGCAGGCGTCGTATGCAGCAATGCCCCACATCACGTTCGTGGAAGGGCTACCCAACCTGACCGATTTGCAACCGGACACTTTGGTGGTAGTTGATGATCTCATGACGGAGACGGATGCGCGGGTCACTCAGCTCTTTACCAAAGGCAGTCATCATGGGCGGCTCAGCATCATCTACATTGTGCAGAATCTGTTCAGTAAAAACAAACAACATCGAAACATCAGCATAAATGCCCACCACCTGGTGATGTTAAAATTACAACATATATAAGGGAAGTGGGAAGAGGTGCCGACATACTGGCAGAGAAATACGAGAGATACGCACTCAGAAAACCCGAGAGATACGCATTCAGTTTGCATTGAAAGCCCTTGAAGATGCGACAACTCCTCAACACGGGTACATGCCCTTCGACCTGAAGCAAACCACCCCGACCACCTTCGACTACGGACCGGTATCTTTCTCGGAGAGACCCACCACGTGTACATGCGAAAATAATGTAAACACACCCACAGTGGCTCCCCAGCTGTGGGTGTGTATGTGATGATGGGAATAATAAAGATTTCAAACACCTTCCTTGTTTATGTTGTGCCTGTAGTCCACTAATAAAAAGGGTAGGATTCTGGGATTCCAGCGTTAGTGGAACAGGATGTCTGCTCGAGTACGGAAGCACGCTCCAACGCTCCGGGTACTGAAGACGGCCCCACCCGAGTTGGGTCGGCCTATTGTACGTGGCGAGATTGGACTCAATATCTTAAAAGGGAACGTGCCACTGACTCCGGCTCAGAAGGCGAACTTGGCCAAGCATAAGACAGGTCTCCGGACCCCGGTCCAGAAGCGAGTCTCTCAAACACAGAAGAAAAGTCATCACAGAAAGGCGGGTTTCTCGGAGCCATCTTAGCGCCGTTGGCTGTCTCTGTGCTAGGTCCATTACTCGGTGGACTCTTCGGTCGACAATGGACCACATGAGAAACATGGCTCTGGTGGACCCACGTCTGCTTCAAAGCCTCCAATCGCCGTATCCGATCCCATCTACCGTGAAGGCGATGAACACCTTCGATCACGAGATGCAACAGATTCTACAACGACCCGGGTTAAGCGACAGTGAGAAAGTACAACAGTACAATCTGACGCTTCAATGTTACATCACGTTCATGGAAAAATACATGGCCTCTGATACAAGCCCGATGTCAGTCGCAGAACCAGCACAACACGTACCGCCAAAATCCCTTGTCCCACAGCCGCCATTACCAGGTCTACTACCCACAGCCCCGCAGTGGGTCGAAGACGGATCCTCAAGGATGGGCGGTGTTTTCCCAAAGCTTGAAAGACATGCATGCGCCACAAGAATTGGTGACCAATACCCAGCGCTGGGCCTGGATGCTGCGTGACATCGAACAGCAATCGCCGATACACGTACCCCGCAAGTCACAACGACAGACTCGACACTGACGGACTTAGGAAGCCGAGTGGGAACTGGAGGCACCACCCAAAACACCACAACGGATACGCTCCTCACGGGAACCTTTCACATCCTTTACAACACCACTCCTGGTCAAGACACCCAAACTTTCCAGAGCCGTGACACGTAGCAAGTCACCGCGACGATCACAACGCCGGAAACAAGCTCCAGAGACCTGGGAATACAATTAAAACCAACAGCGGCAGCAGAAAAGCTATCATGTTTTACCTCACACTACCCAGTAATAGCTCGGATGCGGTGTTCCCCAACAACAGCTTTGCCCATTATGTCACACAGCTGCCACATCCTTACATCTCCCCGGACGTTGGGAGTGTGGTCTAGTGGATATCCAGTACCCATACACGTGGTACAACGTGCAACATGATACGGTGTGGTACGAAGTCGCGTACGAAAGCAACACCTATAACTTCACTCTTCCCGAAGGTCAGGCCCTACACCCAAAATCTTCATCCATGCGTTGCGTAACCTCATCAAGGGCAAAACCTCCGGAGGTAAAAGTGTCTTCCCGTTTGCGAATTACCTGTACATGGAGTACCACGAGTGGAACCACTAGTTCCTGATCATCCCCCAGAGCAATGTGATCGTACGTTTCAGCAAGACGTTGAAGGAGCTGTGTGCACTGGAGGCGGATAACTATGTTGGGCCCGGTCGGTTCCAGGGGAAGACTGGATATTCAGGCTGGCTTGTATGGACTCTATGTCTATTCAGGTGTGGTGGATGGTCACATTGTTGGCGATATCGATGCGCCCCTGCTCCGCGTCTGTTCAGTGAAAGGAGACTACGTAGATCAGATGACGCAGAGCTTTAACCACGTACTCTATCTACCGGTGCAACAGATTGACATCATTACCATCACCATCGATATAAGGGATGACACCGGACAATCTCTGGCATTCGAAAGTGGAAAATTGGTGATCACACTTCATTTTCGACAAATACGCTCTCCCAACTTTATGTAATGAAGGTGCCTTCCGAGTGCGATGCACACAGCTATATGAACTATTATACCCAACAGGCCGGAGGTGGCCTTCCCGGCTAAGGTCATAAACTGGGGACATACTCGGGAGCATCGTCGAAACGTTCCTGCCACTGATAACGCGAGGGGTGAAAGCGGTCGGAAAACAAGCTCTCCGAAGTGGGGTGCAAGACCTGGGAGACACGTTCAGTGGTGTTTCCGGTCCGAGAAGCACTGAAACGCCAAGCCAAAGAAGCAGGAGGCGTCTTGGTCTGCAAAGCACAACACACCATCGGGAATAAAAGAACTGCACCGCCAAGACCGCGCACCAGTCGATGACCGACACAGCGACGATGCACATCGAAGACCCAGGATATCTTTGCTTAAACATGTCCTTCATCCACGCAGAGTCCTGCCCTTCTACTAACAGTGAATTTGATTCGTAGACCGTCCCACCCACGCAGACCAGTGCCGAACAAGGATTATGGGTGGAGCATCTCCCGCTCTCCAGCATCAATGAAACATGGCCCATCGCGTTCACCATCAGCAATGCGGATACGGCCTATGTGGATTCAGACCATACATACTTGTATGTGAAAGTCAAGATCGTCAATGGGGATGGCTCCAGAATCGACGACCATGCAACGGTGGGCCCGACGAATCTCTGGCTGCACTCTGTTTCAACAGGTGGATATTTTTCTCAGTGAGACTCCTCAGTGACTCGACCAACACGGACCCCTATCGAGCCTACATCGAAACTATATTGTCGTATGGACGAGAGGCTAAAACATCTGTTGACAACCCCTTTATTCTACCGGGACACACCCGAGCACATGGGCACGGAGAACAACAATGCTGGACCGGTACCTCTTGAACTAGATCCCATCAAAATCCGACTGATACGGGCGCCCCCCACCTTCGTCTTGATGGCCACTGACGCAGAGGGGCATGTAGGTGACTATAAGATCATCACCCATGACGCAGTCCTGTATGTCCGAAAAGTCAAACCGAATCCAGCCGTTCAATTGGGACATCTCAAAGCCTTGGAAAACAGACCAGTACCCTATCCAACGTGTGCAAACCAAAGTGTTCTCTGTGCCTGCCGGAAATATGAGCGCCAACAAAGAAAACCTGTTCCTGGGGGAACTGCATAAGCGATTGATCCTGGCCTGTGTGGAAAATATCAGTTTCAGCGGAGCCTACCCAGAGAACCCGTTTGAATTTAAACATTTCGGCATCAGTTTTGTTTCTGTTGTTCTGTTTCGATCTGACCCCCACCTTAGAGAACGACCATCAGCTATCCCTCGCCAAGCAAGGCAACTTACGGTTGGAAATTCACTTTTTACGAGCCCTCCGGAATACCATCAACGTGATTTGACACGCCGAGGTTGACAACATCATTCAAGTGGACAAGGCGCGCAACGTCCTGTGTGACTTTGCCACCTAACATACAGACCAGATTACCACCGTGCTTGAGAATGACCCAAGGACAGGTATGGACTTCCAAGGGGTGTTCATCCGAGATGTGTTCCCGCAAGACCGTGTGTATCCGGCCGCATACGTGCTGAACACAGACCCGATGGATCGACCCGGTCAACATTGGGTGGCCGTGTACTTGACAGAACAGCAGGGCGAATACTTTGACCCGTACGACCTACCTCCTCTCCATCCCGATTTAACATCCTTCATGGACGAAGACACAGACGTGGTGTTGGAACAGTCAAGCGTTGCAAGGCCTGAGTAGTAGCGTGTGCTGCAGGTACTGCTTGTTTTACCTCTACCACCGTTATCGCGGAAGAACACTAGCCACCATCGTACAGATGTTCGACGAGCACCCCCAGGCCGAGGACCGAGATGTACTGGTGTATGATCATTTCAATGTACAAGCCCCGTTCTAGGCTTGGGTTCTCACGTGGTTGTTCTCACGTTGATGTTATTGTTCACTGAATAAAAAAATGAGATCTCAAACACCATGTCTTGTGATTTTGTTATCAACCCAAGAATACAAGTAGGAATTAATACAATAACATGCTGTACACTGAAATAACATATTTACAACAAGGAGCATTGCGACGTTTTCATGGTCACATTCTAGGAATACATCATAAGTGACGATAATGCGCATGAATAACAGTCCATGAGCGGTGTTCAAATGTCCAAATATGTCGTGGTCACACCATCGTCCAGGACCTTGCGCTTGGGGTAGAAGTACGTGAAGGCGTCTCGCCGCTGGATGTACGAGCGCATCTGGTTCTCGAAAATACGGAATCCTTTATTGGTCCTACTGGCACTGCTTTTACACTGCTGGAGAATCTGGAGATACAGGGATTTGTTAATGTTGGGGTCGTGTCGACTCACCCCGTTGCAACTGAAGTTGTTGTCGTTTCCGCCGTAACAATAGTAGGTTTTCGAGCAGATGGCCACCATGGCCTCACCCGCCCATTCGAGTTTGAAGAGGCCGGGCGTCCTTTGTCATACTTCTTCATAGCGTTCTCGCATTTCAGAGACGACCATGTACGCAGAATCGGTGTCCTTTTCCAGAAGTTGCCAGTCCGCAGAGTCGAAGAACACACCCATGAGATCATATAGGAATTTTAGCATCCGCAACTTAGCATCAGTGTGGTGTGCTACTGTATGGAGAATTGCAAGGATTCAAGATAGCTTGAATTCATGAAATTTTGATCAAATAGTCATGCTGTAACACTGCTATTCTCCATTACATTGGGCCATTGCAATTTTAAAACGCACTCCGCCCCCTCCCCGTGGATGGTGTTGAACCCGATGCACCCGATCTGCAGCGGCAGGTTATATGTGATGGTCTTTTTGGCGGAAGTGATTTCGTAGGTGGTGTCATCAATAGGATCCATCTGACGGAACAGAGGCGAGTTGATGCGCCGTCGAGCTTGTTTTTCATCACAGATATGGACGTTCACCTGGCGGTCCTGATTGGTCACGGTTTTCCCATACGATGCAATGCCTACCAGTTTAATGGATTCTCCGATGATGGCTTTACTTGGATCGATATCTCCTGGACGACTGGCCGTGGTGACGACCTCCGAAAAATCCTTGAAACAGGCCTCGGGGTTAATTCTATCACTTGATAGACACGGATGGTTTCCAAGCCGTGGCTCATATACCAACGTAGTAAAGGAGTACCCAGCAGGATCTCCTCACCGTGCATGCTACTGATCAACATACGCCGCGGACGTGTCAGGTAGTTGTGGGCTTCAGCGTTAGCGCGCATGTGGTCACCGATGTCATCTCGGCTCACCTAGGTGTTTTTGAAAATGGGTGGACATTCTGCAAACGTGTCTTTTATGTGCTCCGGGACATGGATGTCACATTCAACGAACCCCAAGAGCTGGTCCGTACGGACGGCATCGAGAAGTTGGGGGGGTGGGGATCCGATCCAGTGGTGATCCAATGGTCGCTTGTGGGTGCTGGTGATGAACTGTCATAACCCGGGGTCTCTCATAGCGTGAAACTCGCCCTCCCACACCTCGTGATAATCGTACCCCAAACACATGATGTTGTCTCGGTTTTGCCGTACCTCCTCTAGTAGGGCCTGAGGGCCGAGTCATCTTCGATCATTGTAGCGGTGGTTGCCGTGGGCATCGATCGTGAGGTCACACTCGTGCCCGTGCCAATAGCACCCATGAAATTGAAAGACGGTCGGTCGTTGGTTGATGAGGGCAAAGCCGTCTACAGGAAGGCGTCGATCTCCGATTCGCTTCTCGGTGCTGTTGGCTTGATGGCGGATGGTGATGCCGAGGGAGTGGCCCACCCAATCGAGCCAGTATTGTGCCAGGCGTGTACGGGACCGCTGTGCCTTGAAATGATCACCTTCGGGGTGTAACGCCCCGCCGGCATCGGTTTGGTCATACAGGAGAGGTACAGGGGGTTTGCGTCAAATCCGATGATCTTATGGCACAGTTTTCCTCCTCAGATATGGGTCAGCCCTTGTTCATGGTACCGGTGAAAGATCAGACTCGTGCCACTCACGATGTTCTGTTTGAGGGACGTGTGCATGTCGGCATCCTTTTGATCAATGAGGGCGAATAAGGTGGGTAAATCCTGGAACAAATATCTCAGTGTGAGTCCAGGTAGGCTAACACTCTCCTTAAACATATTCTGATAGCATCTAAACATCTTTTCGGCCGCTTCGAGAAAAGACACAACATCCACGTTGTTGTACCACACCAGAAAATATCGGACAGTCCGCATGCATTCACGGATCCATACTTGCTGGAGTTCGGTGTAAGTCGTCTCGGGCAACGCTTCTTCTTTCATGTCATTGAAGAAGGCGGCTCGGGGTGGGAGTTGCGTCTCGTCCAGACAGTCATGTAGCTATAGGAAAAATGACCTTTGGTTTGTGCACAGTTGTAGGCTTTGACCCATTGATCGTAACTGTAGTTGGACGCCAGGTAATTTTGAACATCTAAGAACCGGAGCGTGGTGGTGGAGGGCGCCGCGTGGTCGTTGGTCTTCTTAATGGCGAATTTCACATTACCAGCTTTGGCGATGTAGGGGTACAAATCCGATCACAGGCAATTGACTTAAATGTTCAAGTAAACGCAGCTTGAGTTTCTGGGCGTACGGCTTCGGAGGTTTGTCAGGAACATCCTCTCCGTCCTCGGTGTCAGTGTCGGCCGATGTCGGAATACGTGCATCCAATTCATCCAGGATCGGTTGGAAGGTTACCATCAGGTGCGCAACACTGGCCTGACTAAGGGTCTCCAAGTAGGTCATCATCCGGGTAATCAGGTCATGGGAATCGCCAGTAGAGACCAAACACGGATGCTCACACTCAATGGGATATGACGTCGCGTCCATTGCGTTTTAGCGGTGGCCGCTTCCATGGGTTCTGGGTCCAAAGTCATACACTGCCCGATATGGGAAATAGCGTTGGGCAGGGGGGAACATCGATCCCTTCATCCGTCAGATCCTCAAAAATGGTGGGTGTATTGTGGAACGCACCACCCGGGTACTTTCGTTTGACGGTGATATCACAAATCCTCTCGTGACTGTGTAAGTCGTGAGAATGTTTGAACACGCGATGGCATTGCTGACAACTGTAGGATTGAGCATACCTGTTCATGTTGGTGATATGAGAGAAATGCTCGAGTGCTCTTGGTCGAGATTGAGTCTGAGGGTGGTGTCATACATCTCTGGAGATCGATGGATTAGGCGAACCACGAATCGAGCACCATCACCGTCGACGTCACGACTGAGATTGTACACGGTAGATATTGACTTTGAAGAGTGTTTCGATCACATCGAGTTTACTTAACGGCACGCGCCGGAAGTACTTGGCTTCCATCTCCTGATCTTGTAAGTACATCTTCCGATATTTGTCGGCGAATCGATCACAATCTTTGGGTGGCAGTTTGTCCAGATGAATGACGAGACAGCGGAATAAACATTTCCGGTCGGTAAAAGGACCACTTCTCCCACCTATCAACGCATGCATGCCTTCTCTGTGTTTGAGCCAATCCGGGAGATGGATGACGGCACCAATGGGATGGTCGGTTAATTTGGTGACGAAAAACATAACATTGGTGACCCGCTTCACCATCCAGTGGCTTTTTGGGCGTTGGCGTTTCGCCTATTCCAAGGAATCCAACTGGTCCACTCCAGCCAGCACCGTCCCTAGTGACGTATGATTAATGATGGTGAACGGCTGGTCAAAT
The DNA here is from genome assembly GCA_036873755.1 of Hanleya hanleyi. NCBI lineage: Eukaryota > Metazoa > Mollusca > Polyplacophora > Lepidopleurida > Hanleyidae > Hanleya > Hanleya hanleyi. The sequence continues at coordinate 19,272 of JAVTVY010048892.1, forward strand.
ACCCGGATGTTACTGCTTGGGTGAAAGTACCGGACTTGGTTGGTTTCCTTATGCCGCAGTACATAACCAAATGCCAGATTCAACGTGAAGGCTGTAGTTTTGTCTGAGAAAATGGCTTCCACGTAGTTGGAGAGCTGACCTAGGTCGACCAACCGGAAATTATAGCGGTCGTGAAGCGCCCGGTAACGTTGAAAGCATTGCCGTATATGGGACCAATGGCGCCGGTAGGTGTCACTCACTCCATTGAAATCCGGTACTATGTTGGGGGAGATAACTGAGCCGTCACGTGACAGGAAATGACCCGGATGTGACCTTTGACCCGGATGAGCACCACGTCACGACGTCATCACCCTCACCCTTAATCCGACAGAATTTCAGGGCTTCCTACTACTCCTCTACGTGCCCTTTCGGAACCCAGCTCTAAATACGTGTGCAAGAGCTATCTGCACCCTAAATGCGGCCATATGTCCTGTTGTTATATGTCACTGTTGTGGAATTTGTACAAGTATAGAGTGTGTAAGAGAATCATCCGCTCTCGAGTTTATCATTGATTCTGAATGAATCTTCAGTGAAACTCAATTATGTCAGGACCCAGTCTTTCTTTACGTACATATGTTTGCGAATCATCCAATCTCATTTCAGATCTACTTGAATTTGCCGGGGGTGTTTTGTTGTGCTGCCAGGAACAATCCTTGGTTCAGTTTGCCGTTATTGCACTGTTAGAGACTCGTCCACTATTATTTCTCTTTGCACAAGTTATTGTGCTGTTTTAGAGGATTATCCACTCCTGTCTCTCCCCTGATTCTGATTGTATGTGTTATTGTGCTTTTAAAGAATCACACTTATTTCTCACATTGATTCTGCTAAGTTATTGTACCGTTCGAGAATTATCCATTCTTATTTCTTCCCTTGATTCCGTTTGTATGTTATTGTGCCGTTAGAGAATCATCCACTCTTAAATACTTCCATTTGTATGTTATACTTTGCTGTTGGAGAATCAACCCTTCTTATTCCTCCCTTGATTCTGAATGTATGTCTGTGCTGTTGGAGAATCTACCTTCTTGTTTGTCCCTTCATTCTGATTGTATGTCTTTGTGCCTTTAGAGAATTAACCAGAGACCATAAAATTAAGAAATAATGTTTTCATAGGCGTGCGAAATCGTTGTTTTACGCACGGTTAGTGTGGGAAAGTTTATATTTTAGGGCAAGGGAGAATGCACTACTCAAATTGATCATCAACAAAGATTATGATGAAAAGTTGAAAACATATTTAAACTTTGATAACCTTCCTCCCCTTTCTTGAGAAAAACTCGTCCACTGATGGTGTCGTCTCGGTTGGCATCCTGTCAATGTCAGTGGACGAGTATGTGGTCTCTCAAATGGGGAGCGATACTGTCAGCTGCTTAGCTGTGTGAAAATTACGTGCATATATATGTCTATTTGAGTCGCTTTGTTAATAAATTCCACGATGGAAACAATTAAACTTTCATCTTGTAATTTATTCGTTTGTTTTATTCGAGTGTTACTTGTATGAAAGCAGACGTCCCTTTCCTCATCCGACTTGTGAAATGGAATCTCCTATATAATGAACACCTGCACTTGACACATGTACATTTCATACAACCGTGGTAAATCTTGTAATTATCGCACTGATTAGCTCGATGTTATTGATACAAGTGTTTTAGAATAAACCAGGCCTTATTTTTTCAAAATCTGGCGTGAACGATTTACCGTTCGCGTGATTTTTTGCGTACGTAACCGATCGTTCGGTTACGCACCAAGTTCGCTGCGTAACCGATCGGTTACGTGAAAGGTTACGTAAATTTAATACATATTACCATTTGCTCAAGGACACGAACAATATACGAGAAAAAAATAACTGCCGACCCCGCTGACGTAATGCCGCTGCTCTCTCTTGCCCCGGTAATTGTGGCAAATTCAAACTGCTTGACATGGACAGTACGACACTTGACAGCCACATCGTGATATTTTCCCGTCACACGACTATTGTGTATTCATTAATGATTAATTGCCATACCATTTATAAACCGACGGAATCTATGCTTAATTTCTAATAGAACAGCTGTAAATCCAATCTGTAAACCCGCTCTAGTCCGTATCATCAGTTTGCCATGAGGCTTATGTCTGTCCCATTCTGATTTTGACTCCAGGGGTGAAAGAGCACGCATACACAATTAACTGTTTTCCCATTGTTCAAACAAAAAGATATTTATTCTCCCGAAACCATGAGAACATTACACTAGTGTGAAAAGAATAAAGATTATCTTACTGTTCATAAGAGAACAAATACCAACGAAATGCTATTTGATTTACGGAGAAACTTAACTACAATCCATCTCCCCCACAGTTTTCATTGTTTTTGGACATCAACCACACTGGCCGGGATAGACTCACTTGAGTCACTTGGCAAAATCAACAGGGGTGAAAGGTGTAACAAAGCTGAATACGAGTTCATATTTATTTGATCATATGAATATTTTATACCCGTCAAAACGGTGGCATTATTTCAATGACATAAGCCTTGTACATAGCGACTCTTCTCTACTAGTATTTATATTTCCTCATTGTTATTGTTATTCATTATTTAATTATTTATTTTAATATCTAGCGCTGCAAAAGATCTCAAATTAACAAAGAAATGTACCGTGAAATTTAAATAAAACATTGAGTTGATGGGCCGCGAAATCCGTATGGGAAGCGGCCCTTAAACTACAATTTCAATCAATCAATCAATGACATAAGAATAAGGTAACGGTTCATTCGAATACAAAACCCAAGAATGATGGTGTTGTAATTTGCATGCGACGGTCTTTCCACCCCCCGTGATCACCAGACTTCATGATTGAGATCGCCCGGTGCTGGCAGCACGTGTTGAGGTCAACATGCTGTAAATGGCAGTGCTGACCTATTTCCATCTGGGCATGCGTAATTGTCTGGCCAGTGAAAACGAAACCACTCCGACACAAAGAATTTAACCAGGCCATAAGCAATTCATGATTTATCAAACAACCACGGCCGTGTAAATTAGCCTGCCAGTCGACAATAGGAGAAAGAGAAAGTGCACGGTATACGCGCAAATATAACTGTCGCCACTTATTTTATTTCCAGTTTGTGCAGACAGACACTGCAGAGGGGCGATGGTCTCTGGCCTGCATATTTCCTTATTAGTAATATGTAAATTAGTGTATAACAGTCCGTGGTTTTCATTGGGTGGCTGGGTCGTAGAAGTGTATTGGACCTGTGCCGTAGTTTGTCGACAATTGCCGATCATCTTATCGCCATTTCCAACTTCTGGAAGTACGAGGTTTAAATCGGTATCAATCAGTCCAGTTGTGAATCTCAATAGCTGTCAGCATATCAATACTTTCGGCACATGTGAATATCATCTAACATCTAAACTCATCC
>JAVTVY010048893.1:0-23464 GCA_036873755.1 Hanleya hanleyi
ATCATCCAGGGACCACCCAAGTCCATTCTAGGCCTAAAATACTGTCAGCTCAGACTACCATGAATATCATAGCCTAGCTACTTGCCAATGACCCCTTGCCTTAAAAATCATATGGAACCTCTCATATGGTTTATCACCGAATAGAGTATAAACTCAGAGAACATGTCTTGGATATCTCCATTTTATTGATTACATATTCTACATGTAAGAAAAAGAAGTAAAACATACTGGTTGTTATCCTATATATATGGAATGCTATATTATATACATGAGCAGTGTGACTAACGTCACAGGACCTACGAAGTACAGTAGGCATTAGGACTCGAACGCGAACTGAACTCTTGGAAATCCCCACCCCCAGTTGAAATCCTGCCTATATTAAGATGGGCACCGCCCAAGTCAGAATCGCCATTGATTTTCATCAAAAATCACCAGAAATTTTCATCAAAAGTAGGTCAGCTCAGAACTTGTTGGTAACAGTCTCCTAATGCGCCTTCATTCCAAAATAAATAACGATCGATTTAATTTTACAATTTTTTAATTAAAGGAAACAGATTGAACAATATAGGTTCAGTAGATTTCAAGCTTTACGTGTGAAAATACATTTACATATCTTTAATGGTTTTCAGTGCCCTTGTCCAGGATCAAAACAACTTTTTGAATCGCATTATTTTCCCAACAATACAACAATTGTTTATATATAGAACTATAGTAGAAAGGTAGCATTTATGTAGTTTACGGTAATTCAACTCAACTCCAACACCCTCTCTGCACAAGATAATAATGATTCTATGTCCTTCCCCTGAGCATAACCAGTACAAAGACATACAGTGGGACAGGGTATTTTTAGCTCTGGGTAATTTGACCTGAATTTGAAGCTGATGTGGCCAATGTGAAATAGGATACACGTTAAAGGCTACAGTTCACAGATATCTATAACAATATACTGAAGTGTTAATTATCAATCTAATTTAAATCAGAATTATTTCAGATCAGAACTTGCTGGTAACAATGCCCTAATGCACGTTCATGCCAAAAATCAAGGTTCTAATGTCAACGGTTCTCCTTATTTTGCCGACGAAAGGATTCGGATGGACTCACTCATTACCGGACAATTTGCGATCTGTAGCCTACTTTGTAGGAAAATATATAGGGCCTACTTTATAATTGGGTAGAGATATGGGCCTATCCATGGTTTCTCTGTTTTTTGCCTGATCAGATAAAAAAATCGCCCCGTTGCCCCAAAAAACGCTACCTACAATTGACTGTTGCTTTATCTTACATACATATATGTTGCCTCATTTTACAATTGCCGCAGTTCTCAAATTATCAAAGTGATCTGGCTGAAGGCAGATACCACCTACAGATGACTGTTGCCTTCACCCACAATCGGCTTTGTCAATTCAATACGCCTATACTGCTAGAAGGACTGACCAAGAAGTGGGCCTATCAGCATGGTCAGAACTGTTGATCAATGACTGCAGGGTGCTTCTTAGCGGGCATTACGATTCCAAAATCTCAACCGTGTAGATGCTTTTCAATTTCAGATACCACCCTCCCCCCAGATTATCCTCCATTCTGACCCAAATTCCCAACCCCATCTCCTCCTGAGCATATAGATGAAAAGACTATTTATCTGGGGTTTTTTTTTTGCTACTATTTGAAAGAACAGTATGGTGACATCCTTTTTATTTCTGCTGATCTACATGTATATCTATGGTAAATTAATCCAAATCTGACTGTGGGAAATTAATATTTACTGAGATTTAAATATGAAAACAGACTTATTTATAGTTCAGTACTATAGTACAGTTTATTGATAAGGATGCCATCAAATTTATGGAATTATATATTACAAATAGTAGGCCTATGGTGACCTGTTTTGATTTCATTGTGTATCTTATCTTAGCCGGACATGATTTAAGCACATTTGCACTGTTAGAAATGAACGTGAAGGGAGACTTTTACCTAAAAATCTGATTAATGAAATTTTCCCAGCCCTTGTACGTCGTTGGGCGATGTCTTCCCAAGGGTTTGGAGTAATGACATGAAAATTCACCCTCATGTTAATCTAGACATGATGAAGATAGGAATAAGATTTTTTTTTTTTTTTTCCATATTTATTCTGTAGGCTATTTTAGTCAATATAGGACTGTCAATCGGGTTCAACCCAGTTAAGTAAAAAAAACAAACAAAACAAATACAGTGTCAAATTGATGTACAAGTATCAAACAATACAACCACTGTGATATTAGCCCAATATGTCAAATTCACCTGATAACTACTGGAATATGAACTGAAAAATTTATATTAAAACAGTTTTGGTTAATATTTTCACCTGTCCATACCACATAAGGAAAATAATGGTTCAGTACTTACATGTATATTGTATGACACTTTATCAATTTAGTAGAAGCCATGTTTGGGATTCTAAGCTCGATTGAGTCCTATTGACTAAAATGATGTACAAAATAAATGTAGATATGAAATTTCTTTTCCCTATTATTCTTCTGCCAATAAAGATTTACATGTGGGTGAATTCTTCATGAACATTATACACTCTAGAACTTTGAGAAGAATTTCCAAAGAGTGACAAGAGCTGGGGAAATTTGAGTAATCGAATACAGAAATTCATTAATGGACGACGACTGAATATTGAATGATGGACCAGATGTTTGTACTTTGTGATACTTCGATTTCAGATTTTTTTTTTAATTGATTGCCATTTGGGTTGCAGTTATACGCCCCAGCTCATCTGTGTTGTGTACAAAATTAATGAAATGCCTGATTCTTCAGATAAAGATTTTTTAACAGGAGTTATAAGCCGATTTTAGGATAATCGGCTTATAACTCATGTTACCAAATAAGGCCTACCAGTACAGAGAGGCGCCAGTTCCGACCCACCAAAGTGAAATTTGCATCTGTTTCAGAAGGAAATTGTTTGATTGGCTTAATCAATATCCTGATCGCCGTACAATTGTCCATAGCCTTTATTAGCAAACTAACTTAGCTGGGGATGAACTGAACTGCAGGGAAAATAAAATTACATTTCTTAATGAGAGGTGTCAGTTCCGACCCACTGTCGCCAATTCCGATCCAGCCTCGTTTTCACATTGACCTTTGACCCAGATATAAACAAATGTAATCGTCAACATGATAAATTTTCTGACAAAATAGGGTCCTAGCTGGATATTTCGTTTTGAATGTCTTCATCTCATAAGTCTCATAAGTGAACATTTGACGTTAAAGAATGCAGGTTGAGGGAGATAGTGATATGGTCGAGCTGATCATATTGGCCAGATATACTGGACACTGAAATAACTCCAATGGCTAATAAGCGTATACTCGCTCAAAAATGATGATAAATCAATGGTACTTCTACTTATTTTACCTCTGAATAGCAGATTAAAGAGAAGAAATGCTAATCAGCACTCGAGTTATGATTTTACGTAGTGAGCGCTGCGTTCTGAAGGCATTTTTCAGGCCATGGTACGACCCAGCTTGGCCATCCATGGTCATGGATGATGGTGGTTCGGAACTGGGTCCGTCAGTTGATGTCAACAATGGGGCAGGTAGCCTTTAGAGAGACACTCCAGTGAATAAATTTTTGACAGATATATAGTCATAGTACCATATGATAATTATATGTGATAATGAAAACTTTGATCGGAAGCACACGGTTTTTGATCAACGGCGAGTCCTGGTGTTTGTACTTTAGACCGATGTAGTCCTGTGCATGGAGTGGGTCTGCAAAGCTGTCTTCTAACAAAACCAGTGAATGCATAATATAATTTAACCATGATTGAGAGGTTCATCAACTTGCTTGAATCTGGGACGAATATTCGTCCCAGCTTGAATGCACCAAATGTTTTATGATTTCGCGTGATCATAGTTATAACAAGAAGCAATATTTTGGGAAGTGGGTCGGAACTGACACTGGATCGGAACTGGCGACCTCAGTGTACCATACACGTCGGGTACAAATTGATTCAGGTGCATTCAGATGCGTCGAAATATGGACCATCGGTAACTTTATCTTGTCAGAGAACAAAGTAAAATAATATCATTACTGTTGATTCATGCTCACAAAACTCTCACTTGGCCGAACGTTGTTCTTACATTTAATAGCTGCATTAATAGCTTCTCAGATTGGTACCGGTATCGAATTTCCCTCGAGAATTCCGTAAATCGAAAACGGAAACGACCCGACGACAACTCACACTTCTTTGTGTTACCGCGAGTATTTTCAGACGTGTTTCCGGTTTGCACTAAAATGGCAAGTAAACAAATGTGGATTTTCCTTTAACATGAAATCGGGAGGCATGCAACGTGTCTGGCTCGAAAGAAATACATGTTATGATAGTCTTTCACTCACGAACATGAAAAACACGTGTTTCACTCCCGCCATATTTTCCTAACAGGAAGTAAACAAAACAAAGCTTTGTGGGATAGCTATTAATTTTAATCCTAGATTAGGCATGTTAGGCCGCTAATAGCGCGATTAACTAACACCGGTCCGTTTTGACGTTTGAGCAACGGGTTTAAATCACGGTGTTAGTTAATCTTAGATTAGATATTTAATAGTGGTTTAGCGCTAATAGTGGTGTTAGTTTAATCGCTCGTCGAACAACCGGCCCCTGTAGTGGAAGAAATCGAAGGGGTGAACTTGAAAACGAGGGCAACCCTGTTCCTAAAGGTTTTCTCATTTCGTCTGTCACGCGCATAGATTTTCCAATCCACTGTACCTTATGTAGTTTGAAGAATAAGTATGCCACTGAGAATGTGGTCTCTCAGCTCTCTGCACAAGGGTACTACGATATCATTCCCCAAAACAAATCAATCTATCTGCACGGAGATTGGTTTTACTCCACGAGAGAATTCCAAAGCGGCAAGATGTCAAAACGAACTAGCAAGGCCTATTATTGATAGATTTCTTCAGCAAGAAAAACGTAGTCATGTACGTCGGATTCTGACCGCGAGGATTCGAGGGATGACGATGAACTAACTGCCAGCCGACCGGCAAATGTGACCCGCGGCCTCCTTAGTGAAAGAGAAACTGGCGAACACCGTCACCAGTTCTGTTGCAAAAAACGCAAAATAATATAGCTGAAAAAGTTATCGCAAGCGTGGACCAACATTTTTCTTGGATCTCAATGATGCCGATAAATACAATGCACAGTGTATCATCAAGTAGGTCGGCTAGGGCCTCGGAGTGACGAGGCAAAAAATTTCAGGTTATTGTTCAGGGGTTTTTTTAGACAGTTTTTCATCGTGGTATTCCCGATGAAAACGAATTTGAATTGAGTTTTTGCGTTTTTTTCAAAATTGAGTTTTGAGCTAGAAATTCAGTTTTCTGAGTTTTCGGGAAGTGCGCGCCGTAGGCGCGGAAAAAAATTGAGTTTTTTTCATAAAAGATTGAGTTTATGTAAGACCGGGGCGAACGAAAATGCCCCGATCACGGGAAAGTTTGATCGCGACCGAAAGTTTACAATGTACAAGGTTGTTGTTGTTCGTGTCACCTCCGTCTCTATGCTAATGAAAGTCCGCGAGAGCCCACTCTTCATGTCATCTCTGCCACTTCCCGGGTTTCCGTATGTTTGTTTTAGCTGCAGACACCGCGTCTCGTCAATGGGATATCCAGTGAAAATGAAACACACTCAGGAAGCTATTGCGGAGATTATTTTTCTGTTCGTTGACTGTCGTAACATTTTTTTTTAACAGAGTTGTCTCCCATCATATGACAACATTCGCTGTCGAGTACCGCCAGATATCTGTGGCAATGAACTGCTAGTTTTTCGATGAAGGGTTCCCGACAATGATTTCAGCGCCATTTTTTTTTTATCTCAACACGTGGTTCCGCTTTACCAAAGTAAGCGAGAAAATGTCAACACGAACACAAATGAAACATATTTGTCGTTCGCTGAAAATTTTTCAACTTCTTTGATCTGTTGGAACTCTATTTGAACCCGTATAATACCTGCCTCACGTCGACGCGAAGTGCCTGTGTTTTGTGGTGGAAAACCGGCAACATTCAACCTCTGTCCTTGTTACGGTAAATTGAGAATTTATCGTTTAAGACTTCCAAACTAACGAATAAATTATTGTAATACACGAATGCTTGGGAGGAATTTTTGTTAAAATCATTCATCATGCTTTATTTAAGTTGTTGTTTTCTCAATTAGTTACATAATTTGGTTTTTACCTTTCAAGAGACAGTTTCAATAATTTCGCCAATTTTGTACAAGAATCTATTTTTTCAAGATAAAAGTTCATGATCTATTTGGGTATGAAATTGAACTGTGGGGCCATCATCCATCATCTATTTCCAACTTTGTTTGGCCCAGATTTCGTAAATTCCAGAGAGCAGCTGCCTATGCAGTTTTCACCAATCTTCCAAAATTTTGTGAAATTTTGATTCAGATAATTAGGACATCCGAATAGCTAAAGGATGACAAGATTAGTCCAAAAACTTGCGGTGTTGGGTGTCAGTTTCATCTAATTCAACCTACAACCAAATTGATTGCATAAATGTCATTCCAGTGCAAAACTACATTGAGGCCATTAGTGGCATCCAATTGGATTTAAGAAAAACAAGCCAAAAATGACATGCCAAGCTTTGACACAACTTTTTTTTACATTCTACGATTAAAACAAAATAAAAATTGAGTTTTATCATTTTTTTGATGAAAAAGGCCAAAAAATTGAGTTTCGTCATTTTTTAGATGAAAAACCCCAAAAATTGAGTTTAGTGACATTAATATGCGCGCCAACGGCGCCCAAAAAAATTGAGTTTTACAATATTTGAAATTGAGTAGATGAAAAATTTTTGTCTAAAAAAACCCCTGTTGTTTTGACCAAAACGCAACAACAACAACGTTTCTTTTTGAAGGCCCTATTTCATTGTAGTTCTTACATAACTTAATTAGTGGCTATATAAAATAAAGTAAATGAAGAAAAAACATTGATATAGAATGTACATGTTTGAAAACAAATTAACAGACCAAACTAAACAAGCGTTCTGAGAATCCCAACATCTCGCCTTGCGGGGTCATCCGCCAAAGGTGCAGCAGTATTGAAAGCATACATGTAGAGCAAACAATAAGGTCTGGAATAAGTGATGCGGTACAGACAATAATGTCTGGAATAGATTATCTGGTACAGACAATAACATCAGTCCCATGTGGGATTACTGGCAAAAGTTAATCCCATGTAGGATGGATAGGTCAGTGCAGTCGGATTACTGGTACATAGGGCATTCCAGTGTGAGATTACTGCTGGGTGGACCAGTCCCATGTTATTACTGATGGATAGTCCTCTGTGGGATTACTGCTGGATAGTCCAGTCCCAAGTGGGATTACTACCATCACCATCATGGTATGGATGGTAGTGATGGTATGGATGGTAGTGATGGTATGGATGGTATGATGTGATGGTATGGATAGTGATGGTAGGAATGGTAGTGGTATGGTATGGATGGTAGTGATGGTATGGATAGTAGTGATGGTAGAAATGGTAGTGATGGTATGGATGTAGTGATGGTATAGATGGTTGATGGTATGGTATGGGTATGGTAGTGATGGTATGATGGTAGTGATGGTATGGATGGTAGTGATGGTAGGAATGGTAGTGATGGTATGGATGGTAGTGATGGTATGGTAGTTATGGTATGGATGGTAGTGATGGCATGGATGGTAGTGATGGTAGTGATGGTATGGATGGTAGTGATGGTAGTGATGGTATGGATGGTAGTGATGGTAGGAATGGTATGGATGATAGGAATGGTAATGGTAGTGATGGTATGGATGGTAGTGATGGTATGGATGGTAGTGAAGGTAGGAATGGTATGGATGGTAGTGATGGTATGGATGGTAGTGATGGTATGGATGGTAGGAAGGTAGGAATGATGGTAGTGATGGTATGGATGGTAGTGATGGTAGGAATGGTATGGATGGTAGTGATGGTATGGATGGTAGTGAAGGTAGGAATGGTATGGATGGTAGTGATGGTATGAATGGTAGGAATGGTAGTGATGGTATGGATGGTATGGATGTGATGGTATGGATGGTAGTGAAGGTATGGATGGTAGTGATGGTATGGATGGTAGTGATGGTAGGAATGATAGTTATGGTATGGATGGTAGTGATGGTATGGATGGTAGTGATGGTATGGATTGTAGTGATGGTATGGATGGTAGGATGGCATAGATGGTAGTGATGGTATGGATGGTAGTGATGGTATGGATGGTAGTGATGGTAGGGATGGTATGGATGATAGGGATGGTAGTGATGGTATGGATGGTAGTGATGGTATGGATGGTAGTGAAGGTAGGAATGGTATGGATGGTAGTGATGGTATGGATGGTAGTGATGGTAGGAATGGTAGTGATGGCATGGATGGTAGTGATGGTATGGATGGTAGGAATGGTAGCGATGGTATGGATGGTAGTGATGGTATGGATGGTAGCGATGGTATGGATGGTAGTGATGGTAGCAATGGTAGTTATGGTATGGATGGTAGTGATGGTATATGGATGGTAGTGATGGTATGGATGGTAGTGATGGTAGGAATGGTATGGATGGTAGTGATGGTAGGAATGGTAGTGATGGTATGGATGGTAGTGATGGTAGTGATGGTACGGATGGTAGTGATGGTAGGAATGGTAGTTATGGTATGGATGGTAGTGATGGTATGGATGGTAGTGATGGTATGGATGGTAGGAATGGTAGCGATGCTATGGATGGTAGTGATGGTATGGATGGTAGTGATGGTATGGATGGTAGTGATGGTAGGAATGGTAGTTATGGTAGTGATGGTATGGATGGTAGTGATGGTAGTGATGGTATGGATGGTAGTGATGGTATGGATGGTAGTGATGGTAGTGATGGTATGGATGGTAGTGATGGTAGGAATGGTATGGATGGTATGGATGGTAGGAATGGTATGAATGGTAGTGATGGTATGGATGGTAGTGATGGTATGGATGGTAGTGATGGTATGGATGGTAGTGATGGTAGGAATGGTATGAATGGTGGTGATGGTATGGATGGTAGTGATGGTATGGATGGTATGGATAGTAGTGATGGTATGGATGGTAGTGATGGTATGGATGGTAGTGATGGTATGGATGGTAGTGATGGTAGGAATGGTAGTTATGGTATGGATGGTAGTGATGGTATGGATGGTGATGGTGTGGATGGTAGTGATGGTATGGATGGTAGTGATGGTAGGAATGGTATGGATGGTATGGATGGTAGTGACGGTAGTGATGGTATGGATGGTAGTGATGGTATGGATGGTATCACAGGTACATCTTTTAATCATAAGAAACATGTGTACCAAGTTTCATAATCATTCAATGACAGCTGACAACTGCAGCAAACTGTGGTGTACAGATGTACGTGCACTTCGGCTAAACGCAAAACTCAATCAGTTGCCATAATTTGGAGAAAAATTAATATTTCATCTCAAAATAGCACAAATAAATCCTCCAATCATAAGAAACATTTGTACCAAGTTTCGTAATCATCCAATGAGAGCTGACAACTGCAGCAAACTTATCATGTACATGTATATGTATACATGTAGAGGCCTACATGTACAATTTACCTAAACAGAAAACTTTTCATTTGGAGAAAAATTAATATTTCTTGTCAAAAATAGCACAGGTACATCCTCTAATCATAAGAAACATGTGTACCAAGTTTCATAATGATCCAATGACAGCTGACAACTGGAGCAAAGTTACCATGTAGATGTATATGTATACATGTAGAGGCCTGTATGTACAATTTACCTAAACAGAAAACTCTTCATTTGCCATAATTTTGAGAAAAATTAATATTTCTTCTCAAAAATAGCACAGGTACATCCTCTTATCATAAGAAACATGTGTACCAAGTTTCATAATCATCCAATGACAGCTGACAACTGGAGCAAACTTACCATGGACATGTATATGTACAATTTACCTAAACAGAAAACTCTTCATTTACCATAATTTGGAGAAAAATTAATATTTCTTGTCAAAAATAGCACAGGTACATCCTCTAATCATAAGAAACATGTGTACCAAGTTTCATAATCATCCAATGACAGCTGACAACTGGAGCAAAGTTACCATGTAGATGTATATGTATACATGTAGAGGCCTACATGTACAATTTACCTAAACAGAAAACTCTTCATTTGCCATAATTTTGAGAAAAATTAATATTTCTTCTCAAAAATAGCACAGGTACATCCTCTTATCATAAGAAACATGTATACCAAGTTTCATAATCATCCAATGACAGCTGACAACTGCAAGAAACTTTCCAAGTACAGATGTACATGTGCACTTCAGCTAAACGCAAAACTCATTCATAGGGATTTTAACATTAGAGTACCCCAGGGGTAGTACCCCCAGGTGCCATACCCACCCCCCATATTTTTTATATTTTTTTTATATTTTTTCTAGATTTTTTTTTAACTTGCTAAACCAAAAACCCATTCATTTCCAGGCAGGGGACACCGACACCGACACCGACACCGACGACGACATCCTCTTTCCCCCTCTCACAATATCTCCCCTTTACTTCGTAAGGCGAGATAAAAATAATGAAACTGAACAAATAAAGTTATTAACCCTAAAGTTAAGTATAATTTAAAATTAAAAAAAAAAAAAATATCACTGGATTCTGGTTTGCGTGAGTGATAAAAGAGTGATCACTCTCTCCAATATTATTCTTCATTGCATTGGCAATTTTGAGAAGAGTGACCAAAAGCTTCCCTTGAAATTTTAGATTTTGTTCCATTTTTATACTGCATAAAATGATCTGAAAGTATGTAGAAAGAGGCTCAGAGATGTGCTCTCTACATGGCCAGAATTGCCCTAGAATGCATCTCAGAGCATCTAGACCCCTGGGGCTTACGGGGCCTAGGCGGCCCCTGGACCCCGGCCTAGTTGTCCTGTGATAGTAACTGGGTGAGACGCCCTGTTTCCTGATTCTGGCTAAACCCCTGGGCAAAAAGGACAGAAATAGAAAATTATATATCTGTAAAGGGGCACAACTCTGTAAAAATATGGGTCGAGGGGAGCCACTTTCGATAAGCGTCTGACTTAGCACTCTGTAAAATAAGAACCGAGACGAATAAGCTGTACCGAACATGGATCTGCAGATTTAACTTGTACATTCAGCTACAGATAACAAAATTGGAGATTATTACATCCGAAAGGGGCATAACTCCATAAGCTGAGGCGAGTTATCCTTTGTTGGCTTGTAGAATAAAACAATATAAATAAGTTTCCAAAATATAGTAGCTATACCGAACACAGTTCTGCAGATATAGTTGGTTACATTCAGGCATATAGGACAGAAATAGAAATTAATATATCTGTAAAGGGGCAGAACTCTGTAAAATATGGGCCGAGGGAAGCCACTTTCAATAGGCATCTGACTCAGCACTAGATAAATAAGTGTTGAAAATTTGGTGGTTGTATCTCAAGCGGTTTTGCCTAAAATGCGTTAACGGACGGACGGATGGACGGACGTACATGGCAACAATACCCCCGAGGCCAGAATGGCCGAGGGGTAAAAAGTAATATAACGAAGAAATAATGGATTATCTGCATGATTTTGGACCATTTTGTCAGCTTCCTGATAACCGCTTGATTTTTTGGCACAAAATTTCATTTCATACGATTAATTATTAGAGAATTTACCGTAAATATTGCTGTCCATATTCAGTTGAACAGAATTGCGCTCGCATACCCTTTTTCAAATTCAAATTTGATGGCCCATATGAAGGAACTGTACATTTCCTGTTTGAAAAGCAGTACAGTGACCACTTGCCATTAATTGGAGTTTTGATTGGCTATCTACCACTTAACACGTTTACTGTTTGAAGAATTTACCGATTCAGTTGGTCATGGGAAATGACAGAACATCAGTGTGGTACATTGTGTACATTGAAACAAGATAGGCGAATAGTGTTCAGCTTACCAAATCCACTCTCTGACCTAGGAGAGCCTGATGTGGCCAATTCAACTGATCCAGATAGAAGACTGGCTGAACGAGTCACGCCAACCGCATTCAGTGGACGCGATATCGTTCTTGGTGGGACTTCTGGCACATGGTCTGCACTGCCCTGGGACAAGCGCCGACGTAATGTCACATCAGGAGACTCTGTAAAACATGGGAAAATTTCCATTGAAACATTTTGGTGAATGTTCATACAGTTCTTCACTGTGGCTTCTATGAGGGCAATGAACAATTACACAATTGACCTGGCTGAATTGATGGTTTCATCTGGTGTATTCAGTTATGAACTTTCAAACCGTGCAAAACACTGAGAACCCCTCGGCCTTGGCAGTATTATAATAGAGCCCTTGTTGAAGAACTGTTGATGGCAACAAGAAATTGGTTACAAAATGGACAGTTTAACCTAGTAGTGAATCAGAAAATGTAGGTCAGCTTGACTAATTTTTATAAGGTTTCTGTACCTTATCACACGTCTACATGATTTAAGTTTGGTACTCCTGTATTGAGACATGGTGATAATGATAGACATAGATGGACATATTTTACGAACATACACACATGACAATACTCCAATGTCAATTTTCGCTGAAGCCCAATGCAAGTATGTGTCCAGTGTAGGGTCAGTTAGACTAGGCATAATCATTTTTGAGTTACAGCAGTTAAAAACAAAAGGAACAACATTCACCCAGTGACCCCCCAAAAATAGGTCAATCTCACTTTGCGACAGACTTCTGCTCTTTGACCCCATACATGTGTTATGCCAGTTTGGTGCTCTCTGGGAGTCAATTTTTCAGATAAGTAAATAGTGACAAATTGACATAATCTGGTGATCCCAATCTCTGGATCAATCTCACTGATTTTCGATAGGCTTCTGTTTTATGACAACATGCATCTGTGAAGTAAGTTTGGGATACCTAGGCATATTCATTCTTGAGATATGTTGCTAATGAGAAAACAGAGAAGGATGAACGTACTTAAGGGACCGTATCCATCCAACGTTCGTTTGCTAGACGTTTTAAACGATGAAAAAAAACGTCGATGCAAACGATGGGTGTATGAGTTGATGGTTTTTTAAAAAACGCCGGTCAGATAAAGACGATCGCCGGAAATCTCCGGCAACCTACGGTAAGGGTGCCGGTCGTCTTTTCACACCTCGAACAAAGGTGCAGACGTTTTCTAGCAAACGATTGAAAGTCTCCTGGCAAACGATCGGCTCGAAAGTAGTCCCGCTTTACAGACGCAAAAACAACAACAACGGCTGTGTCGCTTGAGGCCGTGAAAAACGGATTATGAGAACGGAACACAAATTAATGTTGTTTTTTTTTCTCCAGATTTTTGCTATACGTGTGCTGCTTGACTATATCTTAGAATCGGTTACGGTGTAATTCGTTAATAAACAAAATATTATGGAACCATGATATCGTTTTATGAACGTGCGATTCGAATCTTATGTATTTTGCAGAATACGGGCTTTGCGCATTTTGGAAGGCGGCTTCAAAAAAGTCAGTTCTAGATTACCATTTGATTTGATTTGATTTTTATTTCACCATGCATAACAATAATGTTTAGTAAACAAAATATAATAGTGGCGGGATGAAAACCCCGAGGGGTTTGTTTTATCCCAAAATAATTATTATATTTACAAAGATGATAATATGCGGTAAACTCTATCATAGTGAGACAAAAACACAAATTTAATTTCCAACTTCCACAGACGGCAAACAGAATAGATGTCTAATTATGTTCCAGGAATAAATACGATTATATCCTCGATTTGAATAATGAGAGCGAAACGTGAGATTTTAACTGAGAGGGTAAATTGTTCCATATTTTGGGACCCTTTATTTTAGTACTATAAGTCAGAGTAGTAAAAATCGCGATATAAATTTAATTTAGCCTGTCTAGTTGGGTACCTGTGGACAACAGATAATTTTGAAAAATATGATCTGAAAGTGTTTGGAATTAGGTCTGTATGATTGAAAAATTTGTCAACAAAAATTAACACCTGGTAGTCGTTTATTTGTTTTATGGACAATATTTGTAATTTTTGGAATGAGATGATCATAGTTTTACTTTAACAATTATTATTACGTTTGATTACAGATAAATGTCGAGTGAAACATTAGAATCTAATGCGTATATTTTTTCTCTTTCAGGACGATGCGTAAACGCAGAAATTTACAAGACATTCACCATAGATAACGGTTTTCTAATGGTGTAACTCATAATTTTGTTTTTGTTCAATTTGCGCTTTTGAAGCGCGCCTTGTTTGGTAAGCTTTTAAAGTTACATCTGCAAATATCTATACGTGATGAGTACTCTATTCATCTGAAGTTTGTAATTTCGATAGAAGTCGGATACCAGTGGTTGTACATTTACAACTTTTAGAGCAACGCCGCATGACATTTTCATACAGAGAGATTATTTTGTCACTTGGTATCGTCGATCCAGTTATGAGAGATCGTGTATGTAATTAACAAGAATTAACTAGTCTTGTTTCGCCGTTGGGATTCGAGTGGGTAATCAAAATAACCATTGTTTATTACTTCTTAATTTGCTATGGGCTGTATCCCACCGTGTTAATTCCTCAATTTCTCACATGTCATTTATTACTCTTCATAGTGCATATTTGTTGATCTCTCTTTGTTATTGGTTTAAACAATATTTTATTTCAACAATGCAATGCATACGATCAGTAATAAAATTTATGTGAACTTACCTTGATTTCCTGTATGTTGTTCCATAGTGAATGAAGTATCGGTTGTGGTGAGAAACAAATAAGCTGGATGTGAAAGACGACGTGTATACTACTAAAGATGAGATCATATATGTCCAACCTTCCACTTAAATATATTTTTCATGGAACAAAACTGCATGGCTTATTTAGAGCCCGGAGTGATCAATTAAAACTGTCCCGGAAATGTGCAACTGTGAATAAACAAAAAGTATAAAATCAAAGACACTTGTTGCCTTTTATTTAATAATGTCTTTGAAATGAACAATCCCTTCAGCGATACTTCCCGTGAACGTCCATTTATTTGAATTATGGTAGTAATAAAGCAAATGCCCGTGGATGCCGCCTCCGGAAGTAACTCTTGCGTCCTTCGTGGCTCGAAAGTCAAGCTGTGTGTAGACCAATAGAACAGACAAAAAAGCTGATCACTTTACTATTATTATGGCTAGACAATAAATTGACAGCTTGGCAATATTGTTTACTAATCAAGCAGGATTCTTACCTATATGCTCACCGGAAATTAGTTTCTTCCACGTATAGTCCTGCTGGATAGGGATATGGAACTTTCTTGCACAATCATATGTTTATTGGTTAGAATCTTACAACAAAACATAAACATAACGAAGAAATATGTGGATATGCGAATAATATTATCCGGAGAAAAGGCGGTCATTCCTCTAGTTTCAATATGTCCATGGAGCAAACAAACTTGCAATGTAGAATAAAAGTGCGTTAAGTTGACCATAATAAATAAAACACCGATAATCAAATATTTGGATCTGTTTCGATAAAGTCTCAAATAAAAGATTGGTTGTCAAAAAATACATCTGTCTCAGCGCATTGCCGAGAAATTCCCTTCAAAACATTAAAAATGCTTGAATGAAGACTCAATGGAAATTCACACCTCCACTTTCTCTCAAGTAGCGATGTTCAAATATCAGGGTCACCAAATATTCTCCCGTGACAATTCTGGCATGGCACCCATCAAAGTATAGCTCTAGAAACTTTCTGGATAATTTTAATGTATTCGACTTGTGAATTGAAGGATCGTGAATATAGCGTTTTCCTCTCTGATCTGGTATATCGCCATGAACGTTTCGACAGACACGTGTTCTACACCGGTCTTTATTTTCCCGCCATGCGGGAGCAGTCCTGTGTCGACTTTTCTATGCTGGGGATAAACCGCAGTCGAAATGGAAGGCCACGTGCGTGTACGCGTGTGCTCCTTGACCGTACACAAGCTGGGGTTTTTTTTCAGACAGACCCGTAGAATAAATTGCGATATTTCTAAAATATTAAAGCTAAACGCGCGTGTTGATTTTCACTATGGACTGCAATACAGTACACAGGCCAAATAACATATTAGAAACCTTTCCATTTTTTGGTTTATTTAACGTGAAACAGGGTCGATTTGCCGAGAATTTTCGGCGATATACCGACATTAGTTTGTTTTTTTATCAATTTCCTTGAAAACGCATTCATAAAATAAAATATTTAAATACATTTTTTATCTCGAGTATTATAGGATCATGAAAATATAAATATCATTTCTGTCTCTTCAGCTCTTTTCATGTTCATGTTGGGAAAAGTGTAACACGATTTGCCAGTGAGGTATTAAAACGTGCTCTGAAGTGGGCGAATTTCAGTGGAATTCCCCGCAAATCGTGCTACACGTTTTCCGGTAAACATTACAAGAAAACCGCTGAAGATACAAAAATCATATAATAGTTTCATGGTCCCATAATACTCGCGATGAAAAATATTTATTTAGATTTCTATTGCATCCATGCGTTTTCAAGGAAAGGGATCAAAACCTAGTGTCGGCATTATCGCGAAAATTTCCAGGCGAATCAACACCATTTTTCCACGGTAGACTTCCGTATCGCCCTGAATAACAAGGAAATATTTATCAACCTAAATATTTTTGAAACGGGCATTTCTTTAAGTTAAATAATAACTGAACATAATTCAGATCAGTAAGATATCGGCAGAGTTATCTGTTGATTACCTTTTCCGGCCTATTCAAAGAATTTTTTTACACCGTGCATACATGGGGAGGGTGTTATTAAACCATTCAGTTTTATTTGCGTACGTGACACTTCCATTATCACAGATAGATGGTTGTCATTTTCATAGAAAATTTTTGCACACAAACAGCGACTTCTCGTAATCAAACCTTTAAAACAAACGCGGAAGGCGATTAAAGTGTAATTTATTTCCCATGTGTTAAACCCGTTTTCACATTCGCTGATAGCCCTATATTTTGTTACACATGTGCGCAGTTGAGAGCTAAGGCACGGCCTGTTCACCCAGTGTGTATTTATGCGCAGCTTAACACGTGCGATCGTCTTTTGTCAGTGTCTTCCAAACGACGACGTTTTCTTCCGAACGACAGCGGTACCTTCGGCCGTCTCCGGTGATGGTTTTTTTGATCGTTTGCTACACAAAAAAAACGATGGTGCAAACGATGGGTGTAGTAGCCGAGCGTTTTTTTCCATCGTTTAAAACGTCTCAACAGCAAACGCTGGTTGGATACCGTCCCTAAGTACATGATGATAATACCCCAATGACAATATTGGCTGCAGTTTGAGACCTGATGTTTGTCTAATGATAGTTCAATAAGCCTATAGGCCTTATCATACTTGAAATAGGGTGGTAATAAACCAAAATGGACAAATTTGACTCAGTGACCCAGAAAAAATAGGTCAATATCACGATTTTTGACAGGCTTCTGCTTTAAGAGCATATACATGTACTTATGTGAAGTAAGTTTGGTGCACCCAGGCCGGGCATACTCATTCCCGAGATAAGGTGGTAACAATCAATTAATGATCAACTGACACATATTGACCTGGGAAAATATGAGCCATTCTCGCTGATTTTCAATAGGCATCTGCTCTGTGACCATATGCATGTGCGATGTAAGTTTGGTATTCCTAGGCATAGTCATTCTTGAGATATGGTTGTAACAAGAATCGGAGATAGATGGATGTACATGATGATGAAAATAATCCTCGGAGAAAATTGCCAAAGGGGTAATAAATAAAAGAGGTGCTCTTCAGTTGTTTCGGATTCAAATTTCTTCTTTTTTTTTTTAACTCAAGAGTTTTCTACCCTTGTTGACTCCACTAATGTACCCTTGACATTTGACCTTGGCCTCAATTTGGTATGCGACACGTCGTCTCCCCCTAGTGTACCTACTGACACAGTAACTGCAATTTTTAATGATTTCCTGATTTTTGGGCAGTGATCTTGATCTCTGACCTGGACCTCAAATTTGGTATGTGAAACATCTTCTCTCCCTAATCCATCTACTGACACAAAAATTGAGATTTTACCAAGATCAGGACTCCGTTTTTCCGTTACATATTGTTTTCACAAGCAAATATGACTGCTGCTATTTACATTTTGACCTCTGTGATCTTTGAAAATACTTCAAGGTCAGCACAGTCAACATGATCTAGCTAAATGTAGAAGCCTTCATATGGCCGCAGTCTCCAGATCCCTCTGTTCTTTGTGTTATTGCGTTTACAATGCTATTCACATTTTGACCGTTGCATTTGAAAATGGGTCACAGTCAATCAAGAGTGAACTTAATGTAGACATTCTTAAACAACAGCATTGTGCCAGACTCTAGATCAGGCCTTGCGTTTCGACGGGTATCCGGGTATCCGATACTCGTGGAGATACCCGTTCATTCGCTTCGCGGGAATCTGTTTGGATACCCGTAAAATAATGTCTGGGGAAAATTTTGTCTATCAAAAAAACCATATTCGGCTTTAATAAACGATAGTTTACCTAGAAATCATCGACCGCAGGCTTTACAAATGGCGGAAGTTAATATTTTTACGACGTCTAAGTGGGCGACGAATTATGGCAGCTGCGTGCATTCTCTTGTACTGGACGATTTTCGTCGTATCATCTGTAGCTACGGGCATTTACACAAACAACCGTGCATAGGAGAATGCAATTGCAGAAACTATCGTGTTATGGTCGATGTTTACAAACGGTAAACATGGAGGACACGAGAGGGCTTGATTCCAATCTGCTTGAAAATGGCGAAAGGAAAGACAATATCTGTACAGGCTTACAACGGATGGCCAGATAATGTAAAGGATGGTTTTGTCTTCATACAGAACGACGAAAACACGAAATTAACTCATTATATAATCCCTGAAGTTAGTGCTGTGGTGAACTTCTTAAATGTGTGTTCATTGGAATTGTTCGTAATTTCTTGACTTACATCACTCAATTTTAAGTTCATATTGTGTGTTTGTTCAATTCATCAACATATTTAAGTTATATGCTAGGTGTCATGAAGATGGTATTACTATATATGCAGCACTTAAATAAACATTCGTAATGAATGAAGTCGGAAGCTGAGCTGGTGACCCGTGACATTCATAGTGAGAGACAGAGCTATTTTTTAGTCCATAATGAGAATATAATCAAGGTCCATAACCTTAAATCGGAAATTTTCAAGTGACTCCAAATTACAGCTCCAAATTAAATTAATTCAAGGAGACAATCCTTGACACAATTTCATAAATCATGCTGCATGTTATTGTGGTTGCTCAACAGAAAGTGTATCCACTCATCCTATCACAGTAAAATTGACAGTTGATTGAACGGTCAAATATCAGCTCAGTGAATCGAATGGCTACACAGCGGTGGGGAACAACATGATGTGAGAATCAATTATCCTATTAACAACAGTAAACATGAAAAGAGTACATAAATGTTTATTCCACTTTAATCTCCACACTTCAATTTTTCGTCACTTCAGTGGATACTGGTAGATACCCGTAAACTGAAATTGCGGGTATCCGTTTGGATACCCGTGAATTTTGACGAAAAGCAAGGCCTGTAGATCAACTTACAATAGTGTGTAAGTGTGTATATTCAAATAGCACTGCTATTCACATTTTAAGCTGTGAGCTATGAAAGTAGGTCACGGTCAGTCCTGAGTGAACTTGACCCCATAAGCCTAAGACAGCGCTGTACCAAAGATTACGGCTCTAGTCTCCAATGCTCTTGATATACTGCATTCGCAACATTTGTGATGGACGGAAGGATGGATGGATGAACAGCATTTCCATAGTCCTGTCCCACTTACATGGTGAGGCACAAAAACTGTCACACATATTGACCAGACAGAACAGATGGACACTGTACATGGTGGGGCACAAACAGTGTCACACATATTGACCAGACAGAACAGATGGACACTGTACATGGTGGGGCACAAACAGTGTCACACATATTGACCAGACAGAACAGATGGACACTGTACATGGTGGGGCACAAACAGTGCAGGGGTTTTTTTAGACAAAAATTTTTCATCTACTCAATTTCAAATATTGTAAAACTCAATTTTTTTGCGCGCCGTTGGCGCGCATATTAATGTCACTAAACTCAATTTTTTTACTTTTTCATCTAAAAATTGATGAAACTCAATTGTTTTGCCTTTTTCATCAAAAAAATGATAAAACTCATTTTTTTTGCCTTTTTCATCGAAAAAATGATACAACTTGCTCTTGTTTTATTTTTATTATTTTACCCCTAAGCCAAGGTCATTGTTTTCATTGAACGACCTCCGTTGAATGGTGATGGAGCACTGCGATCACATACATCTCATGATCTCCCCTCAGCCCCCCCCCCTTTGATTTTAGCCCTGCGAATTTTGTAACATGAATTGAACTGACACACCACAGAACCAAGAGTTTGTTTTCCATTGTAAGTGCATTGAATTTATAACATTTATTCGCACCTTCCAATATGCCGTTGTGTTTATTTGTCAGTACTTCCAAACTGACTTCATTATGGCAGAACAACAGGTGACTGTCACAGAAGGAGCAATAATGCATTAATTTCGCGGCAGAAATAAAAGCATGATGAACGATTTTAACAGAAGTTGCTCTCAAGCATTCGTGTATTACAATAATTTATTCATTAGTTTTGGAGTCTTAAACGAAAACTTCTCAATTTACCGTAACAACAAGGCCAGGGCAGAGGTTGCATGTTGCTTGTTTTCCACCACAAAACACAGGGCGAGGCACTTCACTTCGACGTGAGGCAGGTATTATACGCGTTCAAACAAAATTCCATCAGATCAAAGAAGTTGAAAAGTATGACAAATATATTTTTTGTAGTTTGTGTTCTTGTTGAGATTTTCTCGCTTACGACTGTCAAGCGTGTCCCACGTGTTCAGCTGAAGAAAATGGCGCTGAATTGCCTCCCTTGTCATAAGATTTAATAACGTAAAACGTATCGTATGATATTACGACATTGAAGGGGCGCTGCAGTCAACGTCAAGAAAAATAATCTCCGCGAAAGCTTCTTGAGTGGGTTTCATTTTCACTGGATATCCCAGACGAGACGCGGTGTCTGTGGCTAAACAAACATACGAAAAAACCGGGAAGTGGCAGAGATGACATGAAGAGTGGCTCTCCTACGGACATTTATTGGCATAGAGACGAAGGTGACACGAACAACAACAACAACCTTGTGTTGTGAACTTTCGGTTCCGATAACTTTCCCGTGATCAGGGCATTTTTGTTCGGCCCGGTCTTACATAAACTCAATCTTTTATGAAAAAACTCAATTTTTTTCCGCGCCTACGGGGCGCACTTCCCCAAAAAAACCAGGAAACTGAATTTCTAGCCCAAAACTCAATTTTGAAAAAATCGCAAAAACTCAATTCAAATTCGTTTTCATCGGGAATACCACGATGAAAAACTGTCTAGAAAAACCCCTGCAGTGTCACACATATTGACCAGACAGAACAGATGTACACTGTACATGGTGGGGCACAAACAGTGTCACACATATTGACCAGACAGAACAGATGGACACTGTACATGGTGGGGCACAAACAGTGTCACACATATTGACCGGACAGAGCAGATGGACACTGTACATGGTGGGACACAAACAGTGTCACACATATTGTCCGGACAGAACAGATGGACTCTGTACATGGTGGGGCACAAACAGTGTCACACATAATGACCGGACAGAACAGATGGACACTGTACATGGTGAAGCACAAACAGTGTCACACATATTGACCAGACAGAACAGATGGACAATGTACATGGTGGGGCACAAACAGTGTCACACATATTGACCAGACAGAACAGATGGGCAATGTACATGGTGGGGCACAAACAGTGTCACACATATTGACCAGACAGAACCGATGGACAATGTACATGGTGGGGCACAAACAGTGTCACACATATTGACCAGACAGAACAGATGGACACTACATGTACATGGTGGGGCACAAACAGTGTCACACATATTGACCAGACAGAACAGATGGGCACTGTACATGGTGGGGCACAAAAAGTGTCACACATATTGACCAGATAGAACAGATGGGCACTGTACATGGTGGGGCACAAACAGTGTCACACATATTGATCAGACAGAACAGATGGAGACTGTACATGATGGGGCACAAACAGTGTCACACATATTGACCAGACAGAGCAGATGGGCACTGTACATGGTGGGGCACAAACAGTGTCACACATATTGAACAGACAGAACAGATGGACACTGTACATGGTGGGGCACAAACAGTGTCACACATATTGACCAGACAGAACAGATGGAGACTGTACATGATGGGGCACAAACAGTGTCACATGATGACCAGGCAGAACAGATGGACACTGAACATGGTGAGGCACAAACAGTGTCACACATATTGACCAGACAGAACAGATGGACAATGTACATGGTGGGGCACAAACAGTGTCACACATATTCACCAGACAGAACAGATGGACAATGTACATGGTGGGGCTCAAACAGTGTCACACATATTGACCAGACAGAACCGATGGACAATGTACATGGTGGGGCACAAACAGTGTCACACATATTGACCAGACAGAACAGATGGACACTGTACATGGTGGGGCACAAACAGTGTCACACATACTGACCAGATAGAGCAGATGGACACTGTACATGGTGGGGCACAAACAGTGTCACACATATTGACCAGGCAGAACAGATGGACACTGTACATGGTGGGGCACAAACAGTGTCACACATATTGACCAGACAGAACAGATGGACACTGTACATGGTGGGGCACAAACAGTGTCACCCACATTGACCAGACCGAACAGATGGACACTGTACATGGTGGGGCACAAACAGTGTCACACATATTGACCAGACAGAACAGATGGACACTGTACATGGTGGGGCACAAACAGTGTCACCCACATTGACCAGACCGAACAGATGGACACTGTACATGGTGGGGCACAAACAGTGTCACACATATTGACCAGACAGAACAGATGGACACTGTGCATGGTGGGGTACAAACAGTACGTGTCACACATATTGACCAGACAGAACCGATGGACACTGTACATGGTGGGGCACAAACAGTGTCACACATATTGACCAGACAGAACAGATGGACACTGTACATGGTGGGGCACAAACAGTGTCACACATCTTGACCAGATAGAACAGATGGACACTGTACATGATGGGGCACAAAAAGTGTCACACATATTGACCAGACAGAACAGATGGACACTGTACATGGTGGGGAACAAACAGTGTCACACATATTGACCAGACAGAACAGATGGACACTGTACATGGTGGGGCACAAACAGTGTCACACATATTGACCAGATAGAACAGATGGACACTGTACATGGTGGGGCACAAA
>JAVTVY010048894.1:0-24380 GCA_036873755.1 Hanleya hanleyi
AGATTTCGCTTCTCGAGCAAAAATCTACTGTCTCTTGTTCTTTTTCGAGCAGTTAACTTATCGGCCTCAATTTTTCGTTGCTGTCATTGTGTTTACATCTGGAGGAGATCTCTTTCTTCCCCCCAAACACAAAAGAGCGACACGAGCAAGTCCATTCGCAACATCTCGGGGACATCTAGACTGGATCCAGCCCCTGTTTCATAATGTATTTTAAACGGCAAACAAGAGGAAGTAACTCTGCCTATTAAGAAATGCTTGCTATTTTAAAAATCATTTTTTCATTTTTTTTTTTTTCATTCTATTTATTTATTTATCAAACGTATATATTTAGTAAAGATCATTTTATCATTATTAAATAGTACATATGAAATAGAGACTCATCCATTCTAGGGGACGTCATATTCACCAGACCCTGACCGCGATATGAGAGCTCTAGCACAGTCCCATGACCTTCCGAGAATCTAATACTTTGTCCCAGCGAGAATTTACCACAGTCCACATCACGCCGAACCTTGTAGGTCCATTAATTAAAACCTTTTGCGACACATTTACAAACTTAACTTTATTCGAAATGCGGGAATCGAGGTTGCACTTCAACGAGCTTCAACCGTTCAATTCACCATGGAGTTAAATATAGATGGAGAAACAACTCCGCCAGTCGCGGGTCGCTGACCCGTGAGGTCGCCCGCAGAGCTATTGTATTCTGAATGGCTGTCAGTCACGATCTGTCCGTTTGATGTGCAATGTATGATTCCGCCGACCGAGTCGTTGGTTCTTATTCGCCGCAGAAAAACATCAACGGAAGTTGAAATTAAAAATGCGCAGTAGTTCTACGTAAAATAACGATGCATTAATTATGCGCAACACAAATATTAGGCAATTTGAAATCATACTGAATATGAGCATATTTCATTGATCAGAATATGACCATTCATAGCTTAGTTACAGGACTTTGGAATTATACTGTCGTTTTGTGTATTTTATCGTTTTTCTACAATTTCCGCATTTCTCAACAAGACAAAAATTTGCAGGGAACTTGATATAAGTACAGCGAATGTGGAAACGAATAGCTCACGAGGGACCGGTTGCACTAGCGAATAAAATAAACGATAGAAACTTGTTCAAAAACTCCATTTAAAATACATGGGCAATTTTGCCACGAACAAAAAATACATCATTTTCACTGCCGAATTAACAGAATTTCCGCATTTCAAAAATGACACATTTTGTGCTTACGTTCAAGATCAAATAAAACAGTACATATCAGTCTTTACCATTTTAGGGACCGGAAGCCTGAATTTGGATAAAATGCAATATTGTAAACACTAGATTGGCCTTTTTTCGCATTTGCGCTGCCTCAAAGCTATTAACTAATGAGTCAGCCAAGGCCGTTTTACCCCCTGCGTGCTAATCGTTAATTGATCTTCAGTACGTGTGTATCGAAGATCCCTTCTGGCCCGATGGGGTTCTTGACGGGCATCGGTATTAAAGCTATTATATAGGCTGACGAATATCAACAGTTCATTTTATTCTAATTACGTTATACCATGGAGTTAAATAAGACTTATTTAACTCCATGGTTATACTAACTTAAAAAGCTTGAGATCAAGTAAGCATATTATTCTAAAATAAACAATCTCGTTAACGAAAACGAGGAACGATAAGCGCAACAGTACAATTCACACTGGTGGTTCCGTGGTGAGTAAAAATAAATTCTACCCAATTATGAAGGCAAAAAGAGAATTTGAGAACGGGATTCATAATAAACACATCCTGTATCTATCACAAATGAATATGGTCTCTATATTGAAGTATTGAAGATTTTTTCTATTCATGGAAAAATTTAAATTCCTAATATAATTTATAATAGAAACGATGTAAGTGATGTGCCTATCACTGTTGAGTCAAAATGGTCTCTCTTTCCCTCCATAGTCAAACTCAACACTCCCCGGCGGCGTGCACAGCGGGCGGCTAAGTACCAATTCACATTTCCAATACACTCAACTTATAATAGCTTTGATGACGTCGAGGGGGCGCATGCGCGGAAATCCGACAACTGCCGAACATGACCGAACCTGCTTCAACCTGTAACCATTTCGGTCATCTATGCGCGGTAAGACTGACCCTGGGATCGTGTGTATCCATTTCAGACTACTTTCGGCAACTGCTAGAGGGACTTTCCATAAATCAATACCACGTGACTTCGTCAGCCAATCCGCTAAAGTCTACCGACGTAACCCCAACGTAACTCGCCATTTTCGAGTCATGTGATGATCTACTTGTTCAAATTTACAGATCTACCACACCTCTTGGATGATACGAAAGTTATTCATACATATATATTTTGTAAGCCCAGGCAATATCTGTTTCCGAGGTATGTATGAAAACCTGTAATTTATTAGAGTTTTCGAGTCTGTTCTCCGCCGGATGAAGGCCGGACAGAATCCGGTAAAACACCGGATATCGCTCCGCGATAATGGAGACACACGATTCGCAAGCCATCTTATGGATGGCGAAGTGTACGCAAATGAACCTGCTTTAATCCCCCAAGTACACACAGGCTCTTGTTTCTCCATCTATATTTAACTCCATGAATTCACCAAGTATTTTAAACGAAACCATTTGAGATTTTCTATAAGAAAATGTAAAATAATCCAAGATGGCCGCCATTTTTGGACAATTTTTCGATCAAAATTTTTCGGTCGAATTTTTTCTTTTTGTTTTTTTTTTTTTCGCAAAGTCTGCATGATAAATTAGTAAATAATAATCTGATTTACCCACTTTTCTGCACAGAAAAGCAAAAATTTTGAAGAAATATGACGAAAACATCATGCACTTTTTCTGGTACCCCACATGACCACCATTTTAATTTACTCATAATCCTCTGCTCGTGAGGTTACGCAAGTAGGCTCAAAATGACCCCAATATGATAACCTATAACGTCACGAAGTTTCAGCTCTCCATTTTTTGGTGTTCCGCGGAGATATCGCAGAAAGTTTGATAGGGGGCATTTTGCCCCCCCTCCCCCCCCCTCCCCAGGGCCTGGTAGGGTTAATGGGGGAAGGGTGGGACAAATTAGGGGGTGTTTTTTGATGATGCTAAGACATATGGTTTCAGTAAAATGCATTAATTTTTTAAGAAATATGACGAATACATATTACTTTTCTGGTACCTCCCCATGGCCGCCATTTTGAATTTACCCATGATCCTCTGCTGGGGGGGGGGGGGTCCTGCAAATAGGCTCAAAATGACACCAATATAATAATCGAAAAAGTCACGGAGTTTCAGCTCTCAATTTTTTGTCGTTCCGGAGATAGGAGCAAAAAACCAACGGGGAGGCGGAAAGTGCCCCCCACCCCCCACCCGGGCCAGGTAGGGTTAATCTGTGAAGATGAGATCTTGTCCTTGATTCCAATCTTCTCAGATTAAAATGTCAATCTTTCGGTTCGATTGAAATTATTTTTAATCTATTAGATTGCAAAAGAACAGAATGATTCTAACGTAGACTGAAATTTCAATATAATAGATCCTGAGTAGTATATAAAGCTGATTTAAGGCTTCATTTTGCCGGCGGAGATAACTCTTGGGGAGTTATTTGATGGCATGACGGGGCGGTTGGTGGCGGTCAAGTGCACTATAGTTCCGACAGGTGGCGCCAACAGGGTGACGTCACTTCCGACCTCGAATTCCTCCGCGGCGATGCGGTCTGGCAGTGATGCCGTCAAAAAGTCTCCGCGGACAGAAAGTAGTCTCAAATACATGGGGAGCCGGGGGAAATTCTCCGGCAATCTTCGGGACATTTTGGGGGCGAGAGGGCCCCCTAGTGGATCGATTGGTTCGAGTGACGTGTCAAAGTGAAGCGCTCCTCCAGGGCCATCCCCAACCTGTAACCATCTGGGTCATCTATACGCGGTAAGACTGACCCTGGGACGGTGTGTATCCATGTTCAGCCTACTTTCGGCAACTGCAAGGGGGAATTTCCAGAAATCAATACCACGTGACTTCAGTCAGTCAATCAGCTAAAGTCTACCGACGTAACCCCAACCATTTGCGTACACTTCGCCATCCATAAGGTGGCTTGCGAATCGTGTGTCTCCATTATCGCGGAGCGATATCCGGTGTTTTACCGGATTCTGTTCGGCCTTCATCCGGCGGAGAACAGACTCGAAAACTCTGATAAATTACAGGTTTTCATACATACCCCGGAGACAGATATTGCCTGGGCTTACAAAATATATAGGTATGAATAACTTTCGTATCATCCAAGAGGTATGGTAGACCTGTAATTTTGAACAAGTAGATCATCACATTACTCGAAAATGGCGGGTTACGTTGGGGTTACGTCGGTAGACTTTACCTGATTGGCTGACGAAGTCACGTGGTATTGATTTCTGGAGATTCCCTCTAGCAGTTGCCGAAAGTAGTCTGAAATGGATACACACGATCCCAGGGTCAGTCTTATCGCGTATAGATGGCCCAGATGGTTACAGGTTGAACCCCAACATAACCCGCCATTTTCGAGTCATGTGATGTCCTACTTGTTCAAAATTACAGATCTACCACACCTCTTGAATGGTACGAAAGTTATTCATACCTATATATTTTGTAAGCCCAGGAAATATCTGTTTCCGGAGTGGTATGAAAACCTGTAATTTATCAGATTTCTCGAGTCTGTTCTCCGCCGGATGAAGGCCGAACTGAATACGGTAAAGTACCGGATATCGCTCCGCGATAATGGAGACACACGATTCGCAAGCCATCTTATGAATGGGGAAGCGTACGCAAATGGGTCATCAAGTCATGGGTGGTTGCATGTAAACTTAGGATTTGTCCCGAATATATAAAAAGCGGAACACGGACTTTACCCCCAAACAAGGGAAAACCCCCATCAACCATATCCAAAAGGGCTAATATCGGTTCCCGGGCTTATCGGGGCCTGCCTATCAAGTCATGGGTGGGTGCATGTAAATTGAGGATTTGTCCCCGAAAATATAAAAAGCGAAACACGGACTTTACCCCTACAATAAGGGAAAACCCCTATGAACCTGATCCAAAAGGGCTAATATCGGTCTCCGGGCTTATCGGGGCCTGCCTATCAAGTCATGGGTGGGTGTATGTAAAATGAGGATTTGTCCCCGAAAATATAAAATGCGGAACACGGACTCTACCTCTACAATAGGGGAATGATTCGCACATTTGCTTCTATACGGGAAAATGCCTGTATGGGGTAATGGGGGTGGTATTTGTTTTTGTGTATTTTACTATGGGTTGTTTGGTCTTGTTTTTCTCGTCTCGCCACGAAAAACACATTGGGAAGGGTCTCGAAGCTAAGCGGTGAGATTTTTCGAAAAGTTCACGGAGGTCTGGATAGGCCCATAAGCCCATACTGGCTCAGTGGGTAGGTCCATACTGGTCAATTTACACATGCTCATTGCGGTATGGGTTGTGTGGTCTTGTTTTTCACGTCTCACCACGTGGAACATGACGGGAGGGGTCTCGAAGTTAAGCGGTGAGAGAATATTCACAAATGTTCATTGCGGTATGGGTTGTCTGGTGTTGTATTTCATGTCTCACCACGTAGAAGACGATGGGCGGGGTCCCGTAGCTAAGCGGTAAATTTTTTTGAAAAAGTCACTGCGCGCATGCGTAGTGGGTAAATAGTGCTGGGTGGACGTTTTGGGATCTAGGTGAGCCCCTAGTGATCCTACGGTGTCGTGTTAGATCTTATTTTGAAGTTCTCGTGGAGGAGCACCCGACTGGACCGTTTTCAATATTCTGCGCATGCGCAGTCTGGCCGTGGTATAGAAAGCAGTTATTTTGGGGGTGCGTGGGAGTGTGCTTGGGGTAGAGATGGACCAATATTGGTCCAAATGGGTCGTGAGAAGTGAAGCTTTTGTGAGGTAGACTCAGAATGGCGTGTTTTTTTTATCGCAAGTCGCGTCAATTTGCGCATGCGCATTTGAGTATAGTAAATAAAGTGCTCATTTTGGGGGTGCGTGGGGGTGTGTTTGGGTAGGGATGGGCCACTATTGGTCCGAATGTGTAGCTCTCGGGGTGTAGACCCCGATTTAAAGGCTGTCCACAGCATCTGTGACGTCATCGCTGACGTCATCAGTACGAGTAGTAGCGAAAGTGGGCATTTTGGGGCGGTGAAGGAAGGTATTTGGTGTAGAGATGGACCATCCTTGGTCCGAATGCGTTCTGTGGGGTGTGCATAATACTATATCTTTGCTGTACTATACCATATCTGTCCTGCATTATACCAAATCTGTGCTGTATTATACAGTACCTGTTCTGTATTTTTTACGAAATCTGTGCTGTATTATACCGTATCTGCCCTGTATTATACCATATATGCCCTGTATTATACATTATATGTTCTGTATTGTACAATATTTGCCCTCTACTGTACCATATCTGTGCTGTATTATACCATATCTGTTCAGTATTATACCAAATCTGTGTTGTATTATACCATGTCTGTGCTGTATTATACCATATGTCCTGTATTGTACCATATATGTCCTGTACTATACAATATATGTTCTGTATTATACAATATTCGTCCTCTATTATACCATATCTGTCATGCATTATACCATATCTGTGCTGTATCATACCATATCTGTCCTGCATTATACCAAATCTGTGCTGTATTATAACATATCTGTCCTGTGTTATACAATATCTGTCCTGTGTTATACAATATCTGTCCTGTATTCTACTATATATGTCCTCTATTATACAATATATGTTCTGTATTATACAATATTTGTCCTAAATTATACCATATCTGTGATGTATTATACCATATCTGTCCTGTGTTTGAGACATCTGTCCTATATTATACCATATCTGTGCTGTATTATACAGTATCTGTCCTGTATTATACAATATCTGTCCTGTATTATGCCATATTCGTTCTATTTTATACAATATCCGTGCTGTATTATACAATATCTGTCCTGTATTATACCATATCTGTCCTGTATTAGACAATATCGTTCCTGTATTTAAGAAATAAATGCTATCTTTCCGTCCTTCAACTGCTCAGATAATGGACGGTAACACGGAATTGGCTATTGTTTTTACACTGTCCATGTACTTTGAGCAAGTCCATGTGCAAAACTTCTGCGTATGCTCATGTACATGTACTCTGCGCAAGTTCATGTACTCTGTGCATGTCCATGTACATATACTCTGCGAATGTCCATGTATTCTGTGCATGTACTATTTGCCTGTACATGTAATCTGTTCATGTACACGTACTCTGTCAATGTACATGTTCCTTGTCCATGTAAATGTACTCTGTGGTTACAAGCGTCTAGTCCATCATTCATAATCCAGCCGTCGTCCATTAGAGAATATCCGCGTCCATAATTGTCATTCTACATGTACTCTGTTCACGTCCATGTATACATAGTCTGTTCAAGTCCATGTACATACTCTCTGTTCCTGTCGCTCTATAGCTGAAATATTGAGGAATGCGACGTTAAACCTTAATTCTCTATCTCTCTCTCTCGCTCGCTCTCTCTCTCTCTCTCTCTCTCTCTCTCTCTCTCTCTCTCTCTCTCTCTCTCAATGAACATGTACTCTGTACAATGTCGCATGATGTAGACCGGTGAGAGAACAACAACAACAAGAATGACAGGTCAATCATTTTATTATCCCCTCCAGTACATCATACCCAAGCTGGGGGAGCCGCGTTGGGTATGTTTACAATACAAGTAGCCTCTTGTCCAATCAGAGGCCGCCATTTGGTGCTGCATCTGTCATATTCGTTCTTGTCCGTTAGATGTATTCTCGGCTGCTCTTGTCCAATCAGAAGTCGCCATTTCAGAAAATTCCATCCTCGGCCATGTTCGCTCTGAACCGTTTGTTCTAATCATCATCGGGCAAGCCAGGATACCGTTGAGGCAACATATCCTCAGATACTGTTTGCGCATTCTGAGTATCTATCAGTGCATGGGTGAATACATTCATCCGATGGGAAGATTCCGTAATTTGGTTACGAAAAACGTGACATTGGTAACCCTCTCCACTACCACTTGATGTGTAGGCCCATTCCAAGACATCCCATTGGTCCACTTGGTCCAGCACGGGCTCTAGCGACGCCCGGTTAATGATGGTAAACGGTTGGTCAAATACCCGGATGTTACTGCTCGGGTAAAAGTATCGGACTTGATCTGTCTCCTTATGCTGCAGCACATAACCAAACGCCAGATTTAATTTGAAGGACGTAGCTTGGTCATTGAAGATGGCTTCCACGTAGCTGCGTAGACGAGCGAGGTCGGTCAGTCGGAAATTGTAGATATCTTGAATAGGGCGATGACGGTGGAAACAGTGCCGTATCATGGACCAATGGCGCTGATAGATGTCACTCACTGGATGGGCGTCCTGTAAGAGATCGCTAGGAACATCCACTGCATCTTCCAGAAAATGTTCGTTGTTGTCAGACGTATGACTGGGAACAGTAATGCTAGGGACCGGCTGGATATTTAGGCCCTTCTGAACTGTGGGTATAGGTGGGCTCTCCGTGACCGCATCACCAGTGGCATTGGTCTCTCCGGGCTCATCTTCACTGGGCCTGACCCTCCTGGGTTGCCTCTTTAGTGGGAAGTTGTGGCTTATGCCGTGGCGACGGACCATGAATCAAACGCTGATGCCTTCTTAACTGACTGGGTCGTTTGAAGACTTGACCACATTCATTACATTGTTCCGTTGCGCCCTCGTGGAGTGAGCGTTCGTGGCGCCGTAAAGCATCTTCCCGATTAAATGACCGTTCGCAGGTTATACAAGTATACCGTGTGCCGTTGTGGATGGAGGACTCGTGTCGTCGCAAATCTTCTGGGCGAGTAAATGGCTTCAGGCAGGTCGAACAAGAGAACATATCGGCTGCGTATCAGAAAATGCTGAACATTCTCACCTACCGCCACTTTTATAAGCCCGCAGCTCACAAGAACTCTCCTACGTTGTTCCTCCCACCAATCAGTGCATCGCTCTCCTGTACACTCGGGTGCGCACTTGTCACATGTCTAGCCCTATACACCATATAGATATGCGGACTGGGGAAGTAACCAATCAGTGCCGCCATAAGGCATTCAAATATGTCCTGTATTATACAATATATTTTCTGTATTATACCAAATCTGTGCTGTATTATACAGTATCTGTCCTGTATTATACCAAATCTGTGCTGTATTATACCATATCTGTCCTGTATTGTACCATATATGGCCTGTATTATACAATATATGTCCTCTTTTATACCATATCTGTCCTGTATTATACCATATCTGTGCTGTATTATACCATATCTGTCCTGTGTTTACAATATTTATTATGTATTATACAATGATGCGGGACACGTGTTCATTCCTATATGTACAGACAGTACCTCCACCACCACCATCACCACCACTACCACCGAGCGTTGACGCCTGTCAACGCCCGGTGGTGGAAGTTCCCGTGGGGTGGAGCTCGGCGATCTTACATCCGGGACCTTGTCAACATCCGGGT
The DNA here is from genome assembly GCA_036873755.1 of Hanleya hanleyi. Lineage (NCBI taxonomy): Eukaryota > Metazoa > Mollusca > Polyplacophora > Lepidopleurida > Hanleyidae > Hanleya > Hanleya hanleyi. The sequence continues at coordinate 9,520 of JAVTVY010048894.1, forward strand.
TTCCCAGTGGGTTTTTCCGTCGTTCCTCCGTCTTCCATCCGGGTACTGTGGTTTTACATCCGGGTCCTCATTTTACATCCGGGTTTTTCCATGTTTACTCTCACGTGACCGGAACCGGAAGTTGTCACAAGACAGGTGGCGCCCCCTGTGGGAAATAGTAGGTCAATACCGGGGCGCCACCTGTGTTGTGACAACTTCCGGTTCCGGTCACATGACAGTAAGCATGGAAAAACACGGAGGTAAGATGAGGACCCGGATGTAAAACCACAGTATCCGGATGAAGGACGGAGGAACGAAAAATCCACTGGGAAAATCCACTGGGAAACCCGGATGTTGACAAGGCCACGGATGTAAAATCGCCGAGCTCCACCCCGCTGGTACTACCACCACCACCGGGCGTTGACGGGCGTCAACGCTCGGTTGTGGTGGTGGTGGTGGTGGTGGTGTCTGTACATGCAGGAATGAACACGTGTCCATCATCATTGTATAATACATGATAAATATTGTAAACATAGGGCAGATATGGTATAATACAGGACAGATATGGTATAATAGAGGACATACATTGTATAATACAGGATATATATGGTATAATACAGGACAGATATGGTATAATACAGCACAGATTTGGTATAATACAAGACAGATACTGTATGATACAGGACAGATTTGGTATAATACAGAACATATATTGTATAGTACAGGACATATATGGTACAATATAGGACAGGTATTGTATAACACAGGACAGATATTGTATAGCACAGGACAGATATGGTATAATACTGCACAGATATGGTATAATTCCGGACAGATATGGTATAATACATTTTGTTACAAGTTTTTACATGTTACGGTGTGTACGTCGTAAATGCCTCATGGCGGCACTGATTGGTTACTTCCAAAGCCCACATATCTCTATGGTGTATAGGGCTAGACATGTGACAAGTGCGCACCCGAGTGTACAGGACAGCGATGCGCTGATTGGTGGGAAGAACAACGTAGGAGAGTTCAGCATTTTCTCATACGCAGCCATTGAAGCCATTTACTAGCCCAGAAGATTTGCGACGGCACGAGTCCTCCATCCACAACGGCGCACGGTATACTTGTATAACCTGCGCACGGTCATTTAATCGGGAAGATGCTTTACGGCGCCACGAACGCTCACTCCACGAGGGCGCGACGGAACAATGTAATGTATCTGGTCAACTCTTCAAACGACTCAGTCAGTTAAGACGGCATCAGCGTTTGATTCATGGTCCGTCACCACGGCATGAGCGACAACTTCCCAATAAAGAGGCCCAGGAGGGTCAGACCCAGTGAAGATGAGCCCGGAGAGACCAATGCCACTGGTGATGCAATCACGGAGAGCCCGCCTATACCCACAGTTCAGAAGGGCCTAGATATCCAGCCGGTCCCTAGCATTACTGTTCCCAGTCATACGCCTGACATCAACGAACATTTTCTGGAAGATGCAGTGGATGTTCCTAGCGATCTCTTACAGGACGACCATCCAGTGAGTGACATCTATCAGCGCCATTGGCCCATGATATGGCACTGTTTCCACCGTCATCGCCCTATTCAAGATATCTACAATTTCCGACTGGCCGACCTCGCTCGTCTACGCAGCTACGTGGAAGCCATCTTCAAGGATCAAGCTACGTCCTTCAAGCTGAATCTGGCGTTTGGTTATGTGCTGCAGCATAAGGAGACAGACCAAGTCCGATACTTTTACCCGAGCAGTAACATCAGGGTATTTGACCAACCGTTTACCATCACGGATAGGGCGTCGCTAGAGCCCGTGCTGGACCAAGTGGACGAATTGGATGTCTTGGAATGGGCCCAACAACAACGCCCCAACACCCAATGGGTCGTAGAGAGGGTGACCAATGTCACGTTTTGCGTTACCAAGCGGACCCACCACCCCATCGGATGAATGTATTCACCCATGCACTGATAGATACTCAGAATGCGCAAACAACTATTTCAGAATATGTTGCCTCGACGGTATCCTGTCCTGACCGAAGACGATTAGAACAAACGGTTCAGAGCGAACTTTCTGAAATGGCGACTTCTGATTGGACAAGAGCGGCCGAGAATACATCTAATGGGCAAGAACGAATATGACAGATACAGCGCCAAATGGCGGCCTCTACTTGGACAAGTGGCTACTTGTATTGTAAACATACCCAACGCGGCTCCCCCAGCTTGGGTATGATGTACTGGAGGGGATAATTAAATGATTGACTTGTCATCCTTGTTGTTGTTGGTCTCTCACCGGTCTACATCATGCGGCATTGTACAGAGTGCACGCTCATTGAGAGAGAGAGAGACACACAGAGAGAGAGAGAGAGAATTATGGTTTAACGTCGCATTCCGCAATATTTCGGCTATATAGCGACATGGACAGAGAGTATGTACATGGACTTGAACAGAGTATGTGTACATGGACGTGAACAGAGTACATGTAGAATGACATGCACAGAGTACATATACATGGACAAGGAACACGTACATTGGCAGAGTACGTGTACATGAACAGATTACATGTACAGACAAATAGTACATGCACAGAATACATGGACATGCGCAGAGTACACGAACATGGACATGCACGGAGTACATGAACTTGCGCAGAGTGCATTTACACGAGCATACGCAGAAGTTTTGTACATGGACTTGCTCAAGATACATGTACTTGGACAGGGTACATATGGATAGACTACCTGTACATGGACAGTGTAAAAAAAGCCAATTCCGTTTTACCGTCCATTATCTGAGCAATTAAAGGACGGAAAGCTAACATTTATTTCTCAAATACAGGGAAGATATTGTCTAATACAGGACAGATATGGTATAATACAAGACAGATATGATATAATACAGCACAGATTCGGTATGATACTGGACAGATATGGTAAAATACAGGACAGATATGGTATAATACAGCACAGCTAGTATAGCACAGAACATATGTTTTATAGTACAGGACATATGTGTTACAATACAGGACAGATATGGTATAATACAGCAGAGATATGGTATAGCACAGGACAACTATTGTATAATACAGCACGGATATTGTATAATACAGGGCAGATATTGTATAATACAGGACAGATACTGTATAATAGAGCACAGATATGGTATAATACAGGACAGATATGGCATAATACAGGACAGATATGGTATAATACAGTACAGATATGGTATAATGCGAGACAGATATGGTATAATACAGCACAGATTTGGTATAATGAAGGACAGATACTGTATAATACAGCACAGATTTGGTTTAAAACAGAACATATTGAATAATACAGGACATATATGGTACACTACAGGACAGATATTGTATAACGAAGGACAGATATTGTATAACACATGACAGATATGGTATAATGCAGGACAGATACTGTATAATACACGACAAATATTGTAAACACTGGACAGATATGGTATAATACATCACAGATATGGTATAATTCCGGACAGATATGGTATAATACAGCACAGATTTGGTATAATACAGGACAGATATGGTATAATGTAGCACAGATATGGTATAATGCATGACAGATATGGTATAATAGAGGACAAATATTGTATAATACAGAACATATATTTATAGTACAGGACATATATGGTACAATACAGGACATATGGTATAATACAGCACAGACATGGTATAATACAGCACAGATTTGCTATACTACTGGACAGATATCGTATAATACAAGACATATATTGTATAATACAGCACAGATAGGGTATAATACAGGACAGATATTGTATAATACAGCACAGATATGGTATAATACAGCACAAATATGGTACAGTAGACGGCAAATATTGTATAGTACAGAACATATATCGTATAACAAGGACATATATGGTATAATACAGGACAAATATGATATAATTCAGCACAGATTTGGTATAATACAGGACAGATACTGTATAATACAGCACAGATTTGTTGTAATACAGCACAGATATGGTACAGTAGAGGGCAAATATTGTATAGAACAGACCATATATCGTATAATAAGGACATATATGGTATAATACAGCACAGATTCGGTATGATACTGGACAGATATGGTAAAATACAGGACAGATATGGTATAATACAGCACAGCTAGTATAGCACAGAACATATGTTTTATAGTACAGGACATATGTGTTACAATACAGGACAGATATGGTATAATACAGCAGAGATATGGTATAGCACAGGACAACTATTGTATAATACAGCACGAATATTGTATAATACAGGGCAGATATTGTATAATACAGGACAGATACTGTATAATAGAGCACAGATATGGTATAATACAGGACAGATATGGCATAATACAGGACAGATATGGTATAATATAGTACAGATATGGTATAATGCGAGACAGATATGGTATAATACAGCACAGATTTGGTATAATGAAGGACAGATACTGTATAATACAGCACAGATTTGGTTTAAAACAGAACATATTGAATAATACAGGACATATATGGTACACTACAGGACAGATATTGTATAACGAAGGACAGATATTGTATAACACATGACAGATATGGTATAATGCAGGACAGATACTGTATAATACACGACAAATATTGTAAACACTGGACAGATATGGTATAATACATCACAGATATGGTATAATTCCGGACAGATATGGTATAATACAGCACAGATTTGGTATAATACAGGACAGATATGGTATAATGTAGCACAGATATGGTATAATGCATGACAGATATGGTATAATAGAGGACAAATATTGTATAATACAGAACATATATTTATAGTACAGGACATATATGGTACAATACAGGACATATGGTATAATACAGCACAGACATGGTATAATACAGCACAGATTTGCTATACTACTGGACAGATATCGTATAATACAAGACATATATTGTATAATACAGCACAGATAGGGTATAATACAGGACAGATATTGTATAATACAGCACAGATATGGTATAATACAGCACAAATATGGTACAGTAGACGGCAAATATTGTATAGTACAGAACATATATCGTATAACAAGGACATATATGGTATAATACAGGACAAATATGATATAATTCAGCACAGATTTGGTATAATACAGGACAGATACTGTATAATACAGCACAGATTTGTTGTAATACAGCACAGATATGGTACAGTAGAGGGCAAATATTGTATAGAACAGACCATATATCGTATAATAAGGACATATATGGTATAATACAGGACAAATATGATATAATTCAGCACAGATTTGGTATAATACAGGACAGATACTGTATAATACAGCAAAGATATGGTATAATTGTGAGGTGGCTATAAATATGTCTCTCATTAGTGCCAATTACCATGATTACTGCCATTTACTGTCGTTGACACATTGTTAGCGTGTCGTACTTCAGCCATGTTTATGTCCAAAACAGCTGATCGCGAATACTGCCGACTGCTGCCGATTGCATACGAAGTGCAGTCAATTTGGTATTCAGCGGTTATTTTTTATTATAAGCTCATGTATTTAATTTCTATGGGTGATTAGATAGTTGTAGGTTCCGCTAAATGAAGAAAAATTATATTTGTGAACTGTGAACACGTGCGTTTGTGTTCTATAAGGCTGTCACGTGATGAACGCTGTCGCCATCTTTCGATCGAAGGAAACAGGTTGTGAAAATCCTTCAGGCGAACCTTTTGGGTAATTATGCATTTTATTTTACTTACCACACTCTGTAAATTATGTGATATTACTGCGTAATAACCATACATTTGGCGTACGTTGTTGATAAGCCTATATTTGAGTGATAAATCGTAATTATGAGCCGCCAAAGACAAGTTTGGTCGGACATGTAGATTTGGCTCGCTGTGCTGTGTAAATAGCTCTGATGCAATCGTTTGTTAGAAACTCTTGAAGATATGTATTTAGGAACACGCAGCCTGATAACAGCTAATAGTTCCAGGAGTTGTTGCTGGTTAAAAACTTATAGCTGATATTACTTTTCACGCAGATGAGTTTGCCATTTTGTTACGCTGTGTGACGCCAGCTTGCTGTCATGGCGACGGCGATGCTTCGTTGTGTGTTTCGTGGGTTGTGAGCAAAGTCACAGTTTCCCAATTTTGTGGTGAATGTTTGCGAATTGTATAAGTTAATGATTGTGATTCTTGGGATATGGTTTATTGAATGATTCGTGAAAGTTATGTATTTGCAACTGTAAGCTAAAATTACTAGCGGAGCTATAGCCCACTCCGCGGGCATATCCTCTAAAGTTATCAGAAATTGAATTAAATCTTATTGTTATAAGTTTTAATGATTCTATGTCATACAAAATTTGTAAGAGTAATTTCCCCTGACCCAACAAAGGTGTTTGTGGGAATATTGGTTAGTTTTGTCAATTATTATCATTTTTCTTAATATTGTGACAGGGTAAAGAGTTAGAATTCATTGTTATTATTCAGGCATCTGTATGGAAGACTGGCCACATTGTTATAGTATGGTGGATCAGTAGTGGCTTCCTGGTAAAACTCCATTCTTGTGTTCATCTTGTGCCCTGGTCAGACAGGGGTAAGTTTACCATGTGATAATTGTGTTTAGTTACTGTGCAATGTTGTTATTAACAGTTAGCTATTCATTGTGGAATTACATCACCGTGATGATAAAGCGATTCCATCCACCCTAGTGCTAATTCGTAAATCAAATTCGTCTACTGCCATAATTTGTGTATTATATGAATTGGTAGAATGAATCAAGCCAAGAGTTAAGTAACGATTCTTGAATTATCGCTCTGCGTTTATTACATAAAACGTACATGTTATAGTTCCACAAATGTTGAAATTCACCGTTGGTCAATTATTGATCGTTAACAATTTATTAATTCCTAGTTGACACGAACATTTGTTCATCAATTTCATCTGTGTTCACATAAAATGTATGGTGCTCTGTAGTTGCCTCTGTGCACAACTTGTGAACCTCATCTACGACTTGATGGTGCTGTTTAGAAGTCTTTTATGCAATATATAATCTCTAATATCAAAGCCATGTTATATCAGGATAGAGATTATGTGGACATACTTAATTTGTAATAAGCCTGGTGTTTGATAAATATTCCCAGTTACATACAGGATGTTTCTCACATAGACCAGTGGTATTGCATATAATTTATTGTTTCATACAGAGTGTGTCACATAGCTATTGAATTGAAGAGTCCTAACATGATGACTCTTGTGTTCGAGATGTAATCGTTGTTTCACACAAGATATTTCTCACAGGTTACGTATTTTTGTATCTTTCTCAGGATCAGTTACCCTCCCGGGTAAACACTGTACGCATGGGTTTGAGTTGATGAGCAATACATAGCAAGTCTTCACCACCATCCTGAGTTGTGTTGTTTTCTGTTGCTAAATTCTACCTCCCGCCACATAATGCACACCCCATATAGGACGCATTCGAACCAAGGATGGTCCAAATATCTTCCTTCACTTCCCCAAAATGTCCACTTTCGCTACTACTCGTACTGATGACGTCACCAATGACGTCACGGATGACGTGAACATTCCTCAAATTGTGGTCTGCACCACGAGAACTACAATATGACACCCCACACGACGCATTCGGACCAAGAATGGTCCATCTCCACACCAAATACCTTCCTTCACTTCCCCAAGGTCTACACCCCGAGAGCTACAAAATGGCTCCTCCCATGACACATTCTGACCAATAATGGTCCATCTCTACCCAAACACACCCCACGCACCCCCCAAAATGACCACTTTACTTAATATACTCAACTGTGCATGCGCAGATTGACGCGGCTTGCAATAAAAAACACGCCATTCTGACCCCACAAAACCTTCACTTTGACACTTCCCACGACCCATTCGGACCAATAGTGGTCCATCTCTACCCCAAACACACCCCCACGCACCCCAAAAAAATGGTCCAGTCGGGTGCTTCTCCACGAGAGCTTCAAAACAAGACCTCAAGGCCCATAGGGCCATTAGGGGCTCACCTAGACCCCAAAACGTCCACCCAGCACTATTTACCCACTACGCATGCGCGCAGTGACCTTTTCAAAAAATGTCACCGCTTAGCATCGGAACCCCGCCCATCGTTTTGTACGTAGTGAAAGGTGAAAAACAAGACCAAACAACCCATATCGCAATGAACATGTGTGAATTTCCCAGTATGTACCTATCCACTGAGCCAGTATGGGCCTATCCAGACCTCCGTAAACTTTTCGAAAAATTTCACCGCTTAGCTTCGAGACCCTTCCCATTGTGTTTTTCGTGGCGAGGCGAAAAAAACAAGACCAAACAACCCATAGTAAAATCCACAAAAAAAGACCACCACCATCGTCTTCTAAGTGGGAGACGTGAAAAACAAGACAAAACAACCCATACCGCAATGAACATGTGTGAATTGCTCAGTATGGACCTATCCACTGAGATAGTATGGGCCTATGGGCCTATCCAGACCTCCGTGAACTTTTCAAAATTATCACCGCTTAACTTAGAGACCCCTCGCATCGTGTTCTACGTGGTGAGACGTGAGAAACAAGACCAAACAGCACATACCGCAATGAACATGTGTGAATTGCCCAGTATGGACCTATTCACTCAGCCAGTATGGGCCTATATACAGACCTACCCGGTACCAGGACTTTTAAAAAAAATTCACCGCTTAACTTCGAGACCCCTCCCATCGTTTTCTACGTAGTGAAACGTGAAAAACAAAACCAAACAACCCATATCGCAATGAACATGTGTGAATTTCCCAGTATGGACCTATCCATAGAATGAAGCTTTATATACTACTATCCTGATAAACTGGAATTATCAGTCTAATAGATTGATTTACAATCGGAAGGGATTGGTCACTAATTCTAATGTAATTAATTCAGAGAGTATGTATAAGTGATAAAGTAAAACAACACATGGATCGTTTATCAAGTTTTGATATACATCTTTAATTTATATTACACATTCAAATTCACCAGTTGAAATGAAAACTTACTGTTCAGAACATTGTCTCCTCTGAGTCTAAACGAATATATACAGACACCCGATAATATACTCTTTAGATTACAATTGAGTAAATGTGTTTTCAAATTCCTGCTTACACATTTCAAGCACTATAAAATGTCTGTTAATTTTTTCCCAGGACCTAGAAACTCGGGATATATGCCTGAGATTATTCCCTTAGCACTGGCCATGTGCACCGTCTTACGTCCACCATTCTTGTACGCCATATATTGTGGTAACACGCAGAGGGACTCGTTATCGATGTTAATTAGATAATTATGTAGATTGGTGGGGGTGGACGAGGTCGTGAAGAAACTCGACTCCCCCCAGTAAATCAACATAAGTAACCAAATAACAACGGAAACGAGCTCCTGTGCCAACGCCTGATTCCTGCAGAAATCTCAAGAATGATCAGCTTATTTATAAAATCTATATCTAGTCAATAGCAAATTAGAATAGGTCGGAGGCACCTAAACAGCTTCTGCTTTCGGACAAACGCCCTCGACGAATAATGGGCCTCTGTCTCGCTTAATTTTACTTAAGATTTGTATCCAACTGGGCAGAAACTCGTCTCTCTCTATCAGTTCATATCTTCTGTATATTACTGGGATTCTTGACGTCTGGCTAGCTGGCATTTGGTTGACTTTTCACGACATGGTCGCTCGTGACGATTACGGTTGAAATCAGTGGAGAAGAGTTTCCCGCACACACGGCAATTAGGGCAGTCCTTCCTGTATTTACTGAGATGGGTTATAAGGCTGAAATGACCTTCGTGAAAATTCACATTCATTGTATCCGAACATACCGATGCCGAGGACCGGACAGTTTGGGCAATGAAACGATCTTTCTCTGACATCCTCAAGGTCCTCATTTCGAATGAGTTGTCTCCTGTTGGACTAACTCCTGAATTCCTCACCAGTTCATGAACGACGATGTTCACTTTGAAAATGCGCTCAATCTCGTTAATATCATTGAGAGGCACCCCATCAAAGTCGTGATATCCCATACCCACGCTTCTTAAGTAAGTGTCGAAAAGGATGCTGGTGGATTTTCTACAACCGCGTATGCTACTGTTACGCAAATGGGCTGCTAGACAACGGAACAGAGATTTCTTGTCGTAAAATTGACCGTTTGAATCCCCGAGCATGCTGAATAACCCTGGTCTGTCTTTGATGTAGGATGGGAAATGGTTCGAGCTGTGGATTGACGCCTTGGAGACTGTATACGTTACGTTCGTGACCACATCAGCTACCCATGTGCCGTCCCCGGTGTTTGTTCTCACCCATTCCAATGCATTTATATTTCGGATCTTGTCCAAGAACTTCTCCAGTTCATCTCGGTTCTTGATCACGTAGGGCTCCAAGAATACATCCCTATTACGGATGTTAGTATTATCGTATTTTAACTCCCCCGTGATCATATTTCTCGTTACAAATCCAAAACCTACATTGATTCGAAACCCGACTGATTGCTGGATTAGTTTCTGGCGATCTTGAAAAATCGTCTCGACATGAGCAGTCAATTTGGAAACATCGGTGAATCTGAAATTATACTGAAATTGCTTTTCGTTTTTGGAGTTGAAACATCGCCGTATGTGAGACCAGTGTTGTTTGTAAATTTCTGCCAAATCGATGTTTTCCGGGATGCAATTTTCTGGAATGGTTTCCGGATCCGGGTTCAAATTCATGCATCCATCTAGCTCGTCCGCTTGGTCGTACAGGAAACTATCCTCGCTTATGTCGAAAACTAAATCCTCTTCAGTTTTGTTTGCCCATGTCGCAATTTCCTTATCGTCTTCGTCCGTTGGCTTTATTGAACAATAGAGAGAGATAAAAAAAGATGACGTAAGTGGGCCATGGAATCCAGTAATCGCAGTTTCTATAGCTGTACGTTCAAGCCGGGGATTACAGACCCATCTATCAAGGCCAGTTTCATGCCGATGTGAAATCTAAGAATGTCCTGAACACGAGTGCCCTTCTCTATAAAAACTAAGGACAGACACTCATCGTTCATGTAGAGAAATATATTTCCTAGCAGGGTTATAAGATCGGAACCGGACACTCTGGCCACTGGGCATTCTAAGCCTCCACACCGGAAGCATGTTATGCCTTGAAGGATCTACACGTAAAGAGTGGTTTACAAATTGGTTATCAGCGATAACTCGAAAGAATCTAAGTAGATCTACTGGTACAACTAACTAAAGTAATCGTGATTGACCAAAGTTCAGCTTTCCCCATATTCGAACATGTGAAGGAATGTTACCATTGTAGCTAACAGGTCACTAAAATTTCGAGAAAGAACAGTGTGCAAACATGATAATCCTTATCAGAGTCGATTGATCTAGAGAAGTGTATCATTCATAAGGTGAGACTAGCTAAATGACACTGGTACCAATCAAACATCTTACGCCATCACACTCTTGCACAGTCTTTACACAGCCAAGATGAAATGCAAAGGCGCCACGCCGGGGATCATGGGTGTTATTAATTATGTACGTGTCGTAATTCCATTTTAGTCAAATTCCAGCATCAGCTCATATCCTGTGATGCTACACTCGATTTTTGTTTGAATCTGTGCGAACACGACACAAAAATTTAACATTTTACTGCGCAATTAATCGCATCAAGTGTAATAAGAAGGGGGAGGTGGTCAATGCATTATAGCTTGTCTAAAATAAGCATGCAGACTGGTTCATTTGTCCCTGTCAATTTGCTCATATGAGGTACCATTCTCACAGTTCGTTTCTTCACCACTGCGAACATCTATGCAGTTCTGTTATTATGTGGTGCCACGTTATATCCGAAGATGTAATGTTGATGAATTTTCGGCACCGAATTTGACAAATGTCATCTTTATAAACAGATCATTGTCAGAAAAATAATCGAAAATTCCAGGTGAATTTCGTCCCGGATGTTCGCTTGATCGATTTGCAAAATACAACAAAAGACTGACTTGTGTTTGCTGTAAAACGGTAACACCTTGTCAAAATAATTGATTTATTCCCACTTGCCATATGTGCACCCTTCTTTCCGACAATACGCTTCAAAACCACATGGTACACGTACATATGCCTTTTCCAAAATGTGACTTGCAAATGAAATCATTATGACACTAAGGGAGTCCGTATATTATAATTTCAATTACCCATTCTGTATCGGATTGACATGTCAATTTGTTGTTGTTGTTATCCATCTCATTTCCTTCGGTGTCGGGCATTGCCTGTCGGTGAAACTGTGTTTCCATTTTTTCCGCCCAACGGTTAAGTTGAATCTCATCATGTTCTTGTGGCTGAATAATTGAAAATTAAAAGAATACATATCGGTATATATAGGATTGTATAGAAATACTATGGGAAACGTCCGCATTTTTATAGAAATGGTGCATATTTTCTAAACGGTTCAAACGACATTCTCTTCCTGGTGTGGATTAAAGCGATGCTTCATCAGAATACCAGGGGCACCAGGAACTTCTTTAAGTTAAGATGGTCCCATTATTTGAAATTGTCCTACTTACCCAAGTGTTATCACCACTTCTCCGTCTTTTGGTTATTTCTGCTTCCAGTTCAGTTGAGTTCCTTTTACGCGTCGGTGATATCCGTTGGACTTTCACTGGTAATTTATCAGTTTCTTTTTTCTCGGCGTCCATTCGCTCTGCACGCACTGAAAAAATATCTTGTCCACTGACTGCCATTGCATCCGATTCGAATTTTGCTGGATCCAAACTATTCGCAGACTCCGGCAGAACGGCCGATTTGTCTCTTACTGGACCCGTTCGTTCTCCACTGGCTACCTTTGTACCAGGTTCCGTTTTAACCGGATGTAGACGTTCCTTCGTCGCCGGTTGGATCCTTCCTGGATTAGATTCTCGTCTACTCTTCACCATTTCTTGTGGTTCCGTTTTGAATGAAATCAAGCGTTCTGCAGTCGCTAAAGAAACACCCGTATTTATTAGTTGTCCACTGGTTGTCGCTTTGAACGGTACCGCTTTTACTGGATTCAAGTACTCCACATTCGCTGGCGAATCAATCGCTTTGGTTCTTTCTGAATTCATTTGCTGTCCACTGGATATCGCGTTACCCGGTTCCGATTTTATTGGATTCAAAAGTTTGACGGATGCCGATGAACCACCGGGTTTTCTTCTTACTGGATTCGTTTGTCGTCCATTGGCTACCGCGCTACCTGATTCCGTTTTTATTAGATTCAAACGTTCCACAGTCGATGGCGAAACGCCTGTTTTGGTTATAATTGGATTTATTTGCTGTCCACTGTTCAATTTTTCATCCGGTTCCGTTTTCACTGGATTCAATCGTTCCGTAGTCGTCAGCGAAACATACGGTTTGGTTTTTCCTGGGTTCCTGGGTTGTCCGTTAATCACCATTTCACCCATTTCCCTTTTTATTGAATTCCGAAGTTCTGCATGTACAGACACCGGCAAAACAGCTGGTCTGGTATCTAGCGGACTCATGGGTTGTTCACTGATCACCGTTTCACCTGGTTCCGTTTTCACTGGATTCAACCGTTCCACCGTCACCGAGGAAACAACAGGTTCGATTCTTGAACCGAAGGATTTTATTTGTTGTCCAATGGCTGTCACCGTTTTACTGTCCTTTATAACTGTTTCGTTGTTTATCTGATTTAACTGCTGTCCAATGGATAACGTTGCTACATCTGTTTCACTTTTCGTTTGAGTCAACTGCTGTTCACTGATTGCAGCCCTTATACCCGTTTCAATTTTTACCCCATTTTGTTCCTGCCCAATACGTTGCGCCGTTGTGCCCATCTCATGTTTTACCCGATTTATTTGCAGTCCAACGGATACCCCCGTTATTACCGCTTCGATTTTCACAGGTTCGAATCGCTGTCCATTATCTCTCGCCTTCATATCAGTTTCATGTTTTACCCGATGTATTTGCAGTCCAATCGATCCCGCCGTTATAACCGTCTTGTTTGTTATCCGATCTATCTTTTGCCCACTGGATCCCGTCGATCTATCCGTTTCAGCTTTTACCCGATGTGTTCTCTGTCCGCTGCATCCCGCCGCTCTATCCGTTTCAGGTTGTACCCAGTCTATTCCCTGTCCACTAGATCCCGCTGATCTATCCGTTTCAGGTTGCACCCGATGTATTCCCTGTCTACCGAGTCCCGCCGATCTATCCGTTTCAGGTTGTATCCGAGTTATTTCCTGGCCACTGGATCCTGCTGATCTATCCGTTTCAGGTTGTACAAGATGTATTCCCTGTCCACTGGGTCCCACCGATTCATCCGTTTCAGGTTGTACCCGAGTTAATTCCTGGCCACTGGATCCTACCGATCTATCCGTTTCAGGTTGTACCCCATATATTCTCTGTCCACTGGATCCCGCCATTTTACCCAGTCTGGTTCTCGCTGAAACTCCACATCGGCCTTCATCAACATGTCTGTCCAAAGACCTGCGGGATCCGAAATAATTGTAACAACCTCGACACGGGTAAAAGCTCATTTCTGGTTTATGAACCTCAAACAGGAAAGCCACCAATTGATAACCCGAACCGTAAATTATACCCTACCCTACCAATAAGTCAGCCTCTTTGTAACACAGAATACTCTAGCTAAAAAAACCCCTGGCTATTCTATATATATATGGACGAGATTCCTGAAGGCGACAGATTGTCAGGAAAGGTTCAAGCTTTGTTTGTTCAGACGTATTCCGTGAAGTGACCATTGTAATGGTCAAGCCGATCACAGCTGTCAAAGCTTTCAGTGATGATCGATTAATCGAGATTATTTGTGCACACAGCAGGATATTGATGTGCGTCATCAGAGCTGATCAAATGTGATAT
>JAVTVY010048895.1:0-23980 GCA_036873755.1 Hanleya hanleyi
GAAAATATGTAATAATTTGCATCCAGAATTGAGGGCTGTGGTGGTGGGGTCGGCGGAGTGAGGTTGCCTCAGGCCACTTAACTCTATCAGCCGCCCCCCCCCAACCCCCCCACCCCAAGCCCAGGTAGGGTTAATGTAACTATGATGGGATGACCATGGGCGGACTGATATATGCATGATCATAATACTAGCCTTCTTATTCAACCATTAGGGTGGAAAGTGCCCCCTATATATTTTCGCTATAGCAAAGGCTAGGGGGCTGAAACATACCACAGCATATCTTGGGGCCACGCTCTACAAGAATATGCAAAAACAAAAATTCAAGATGGCCGCAATGACGTCATTTTCAAAAAGAGTATTTTTGGACGATTTTTCAGTCAGGATTTTCGAATTTTTTATTTGAGATATTTCCTCAAAAGCACTGCATGATAAATTAGTAAATAATAATCTCATGTGTAATAAAATATTTTTTACCCACTTTTTCATGCAGAAATGCAAAAAAATAGAAGAAATCTAACGAAAACATCATTTTTATGGTATCCTAAATGGCCGCGATTTTGAATTTATCCATGATCCTTTGCTCGGGAGGTCATGCGAATAGGCTCAAAATGACCCTAATATAATAAACAAAAAAGTCACGGAGTTTCAGCTCTCAATTTTGTGTCGTTAAGGAGATAGGAACAAAAAAACCAACGGGGGGAGCCGGGGTTGGGGGGTGGGGTGCGGAAAGTGCCCCCCAGGCCAGATAGGGTTAATGTAACTATGATGGGATGATGATGGCCGGACTGATATATGCATGATCATAATACTAGCCTTTTTATTTAACCATTAGAGTGACACTGTGATAGTACGACATCATATGTACGAGATAACATTATTTATTCATTTGAATAAGCGATTGGCAATTACCCATATTGGGAAACTATATAAAATCTTGGTGTGACCTCAAATTCATGTCCATCAAATCAACGCTTCTGCCTCTGCACGGTATGCATTCACAATATGTGAAGGCCTATTAGTCAAGGGGCGTGACTTTTGACCCGGATGTGACGTCAATGGACATGAACGGAGATTTTAACATTGAGGTAATGTGATGTGAAATAAAATTGTTTTTGCCCACTTTTCCTCGCAGAAAAGCAGAAATTTTGAAGAAATATTACAAAAACATCACTTTTCTGGTACCCGTGTGACCGCCATCTTGGATTCACCCATGATCCTCAGCTCGGGGGGTTATGCAAATAGGCTCAAAATCACCCCAATATGATAAACTATAAAGTCACAGAGTTTCAGCTCTCTATTTTTTGTCGTTCCGGAGATAGGGCTGAAAGTTTGGTATGGGGTCCATTTCGGCCCCCCCCCCCCAGGTCAGACAGGGTTAAAGCTCTGTCAGTCGGTCATCTTCCCCTACTCAGCTGTGTTGCTGCAGTGATCATATGTTAAATACATGCAAGTTCATTTATGAATGAACTTCGTGTGTAAAGAAAATTTTTATCATTTCTGTGATTCGAGATCCTATCTTACAAACGTTAATTTGCATTGATCTGTGTGTGTTTTTGTTTTGCCTTTAATTGGCGATATTTTCAGGAAATACGTAATAGTTTGCATCCAGAATTGAGGGTTGTGGTGGTGGGGTGGCCGGCGTGAGGTTGAAGGGGGTGGGGAGGTATGTGAAAGGGTGTACCTCGGAGGCCGGGATATTTGGTGGATGGGGTGTTTGAGTGAAATATCGTGTAAGTGATTAATTATGAAAACAAATAGTGTTGGTGCGCCTGATTGATCGTTCTTCTCTCCTTAGGCCACTTAATGTAAACTATGATGGGATGATGATGGGCGGATTGATATATGCATGATCATAATACTGGTCTTTTTATTCAACCATTAGAATGACAGTGTGATAATACGACATCATATGTATGAGATAACAGTATTTATTCGATTGCAATTACTCATATTGAGAAACTATATAAAATTTGGTCTGACCCCAAATTCATCTCCATCAAATCAACGCTTCTGCCTCTGCACGGTATGCATTCACAATATCTGAAGGCATACTAATCAAGGGGCGTGAGTTTTGACCCGGACGTGACGTCAATGGACATGGCCGGAGACTTTAACATTGAAGAAACTGGGGGGAAATTCGTACCTATTTCGAAATGTTCGAATCAGGGGAGATAACCAGGAATTGGGCCAACAGAGCTGACAGAGTTGTCTTCATTGCGTCCAATTGGCAGCACGATGATACGATGGTACGATGGCACGATGGTACGGTGATACGATGGTACGATGATACGATGGTACGATGGTACGATGATACGATGGTACGATGAAATCACGCTGTGTATTCAAACATAACACGACAGTACGATGAAAACAATTAAACTATTTGATCAGTCCTGGTGTAGTCAAGCGTAAAGGCCTGCATGTCACCCGACAACAAATTAAAGCTCTTGTCAGTCGGTCATCTTCCCCTATCCAGCTGTGTTGTTGCAGTGATCATATGTTATCAATACATGCAACTTCATTTATAAATGAACTTCGTGAGTAAAGAATAATTGTTATGATTTCTGTGATTCGAGATGCTATCTTCCAAACGTTAATTTGCATTGATCTGTGTGTGTTTTTGTTTTGCCCTTAATTGGCGCTATTTTCAGGGAATATGTAATAATTTGCATCCAGAATTGAGGGTTGTGGTGCTGGGAAGGGTGTACCTCGGAGGAGGGGATATTTGGTGGAGGAGGTGTTTGAGTGAAATACCGTGCAAATTATTAATTATGAAAATAAATAATGTTGGTGCGCCTGATCGATCGTTCTTCTCTCCTCGGGCCACTTAATGCAAACTATGATGGGATGATGATGGGCGGACTGATATATGCATGATCATAATACTGGTCTATTTGTTCAGCCATTAGAGTGACAGTGTGATAGTACGACATCATATGTATGAGATAACAGTATTTATTCATTTTGAATAAGCGATTTGCAATTACTCATATTGGGAAACTATATAAAATTTTGGTCTGACCCCAAATTCATCTCCATCAAATGAACGCTTCTGCCTCTGCACGGTATGCAGTCACAATATCTGAAGGTCTGTTAGACAAGGGGCGTGACCTTTGAGCCGGGCGTGACGTCAGTGGACGGAGATTTTAACATTGAAGTAACTGGAGAGAAATTCGTACCTATTTCGAAATGTTCGAATCAGGGGAGATAACCAGGAATTGGGCCAACAGAGCTGACAGAGTTGTCTTCATTGCGTCCAATTGGCAGCACGATGATACGATGGTACGATGGCACGATGGTACGATGGTACGATGATACGATGGTACGATGGTACGATGATACGATGGTACGATGATACGATGGTACGATGGTACGATGATACGATGGTACGATGATACGATGACACGATGGTACGATGGTACGATGGTACGATGATACGATGGTACGATGAAAACAATTAAAAATCAATCAATATAATTTATTTGCGCATGACTTTCGTTTGATCAAGCGACTTGAGCAACTCTTCCGAAGCGCGATGGTACGATGATACGATGGTACGATGGCACGATGATACGATGGTACGATGATGCGATGGTACGATGATACGATGGTACGATGGTACGATGATACGATGGTACGATGGTACGGTGGTACGATGATACGATGGTACGATGACACGATGACACGATGATACGATGGTACGATGATACGATGGCACGATGGTACGATGAAATCACGGTGTGTATTCAAACATAACACGACAGTACGATGAAAACAATTAAACTATTTGATCAGTCCTGGTTTAGTCAGGCGTGAATGCCAGCATGTCACCCGACACCAAGTTAAAGCTCTGTCAGTCGGTCATCTTCTCCTATCCAGCTGTGTTGTAGCAGTGATCATATGTTAAATACATGCAAGTTCATTTATGAATGAACTTCGTGTGTAAAGAATAATTGTTATCATTTCTGTGATTCGAGATCCTATCTTCCAAACGTTAATTTGCATTGATCTGTGTGTGTTTTTGTTTTGCCCTTAATTGGCGCTATTTTCAGGAAATATGCAATAATTTGCATCCAGAATTGAGGGTTGTCGTGCTGGGAAGGGTGTACCTCGGAGGAGGGGATATTTGGTGGAGGAGGTGTTTGAGTGAAATACCGTGTAAGTTATTAATTATGAAAATAAATAGTGTTGGTGCGCCTGATCGATCGTTCTTCTCTCCTCGGGTCACTTAATGCAAACTATGATGGGATGATGATGGGCGGACTGATATATGCATGATCATAATACTGGTCTTTTTGTTCAGCCATTAGAGTGACAGTGTGATAGTACGACATCATATGTATGAGATAACATTATTTATTCATTTTGAATAAGCGATTTGCAATTACTCATATTGGGAAACTATATAAAATTTTGGTCTGACCCCAAATTCATCTTTATCAAATGAACGCGTCTGCCTCTGCACGGTATGCATTCACAATATCTGAAGGCCTGTTAATCAAGGGGCGTGACCTTTGAGCCGGGCGTGACGTCAGTGGACGGAGATTTTAACATTGAAGTAACTATTTCGAAATGTTCTAATCAGGGGAGATAACCAGGAATTGGGCCAACAGAGCTGACAGAGTTGTCTTCATTGCGTCCAATTGGCAGCACGATGATACGATGGTACGATGATACGATGGTACGATGGTACGATGATACGATGGTACGATGGTACGATGATACGATGGTACGATGGTACGATGATACGATGGTACGATGGTACGATGGTACGATGATACGATGGTACGATGAAAACAATTAAAAATCAATCGATATAATTTATTTGCGCATGACTTTCGTTTGATCAAGCGACTTGAGCAACTCTTCCGAAGCGCGATGGTACGATGGCACGATGATACGATGGTACGATGATACGATGGTACGATGCGATGGTACGATGGTACGATGGAGGAATTTCCATCGTACCATCGTACCATCGCATCGTACCATCGTATCATCGCATCGTGCCATCGTACCATCGCATCGTACCATCGTACCATCGCATCGTGCCATCGTACCATCGCATCGTGTCATCGTACCATCGCATCGTGCCATCGCATCGTACCATCGTACCATCGTACCATCGCGCCAGTAAAAATAGGGCGATAGTACGATGATACGACATGGCAGATATCAGCCACCATACAGAGTAGATCGATGATGAATTGCCCAGTATTGTTAATGTGGAGAGATTTGTGACAGACAACTGATTGCAGGTAGATTGTTCGCCAAAGTACAAGAGGTTGAATCACTCGCAGATTCACGAAAAGTTCCTAAAGTTGGTCAGTGCACGAACTATTATGACCGTCACCCAACTCAAGAGAAATATGTTAAGCTGATAAAACGCTCAAAGGAACTCACGAACCACGGCCGAGAAAGTGAAGAAGAGATCGTACATTCCAAAAGGCTTGGGACATATAGCTGGCGTATTCCAAATAAATCAACAGGACGCCTTTGATGATAATAGATTTATTCATACCTGCTTAGGGTTTTTTGGTGTTGACAGCCAGTGTCATACAAACATTGTGTGGTATTTCCATTACT
The DNA here is from genome assembly GCA_036873755.1 of Hanleya hanleyi. Classification (NCBI taxonomy): domain Eukaryota; kingdom Metazoa; phylum Mollusca; class Polyplacophora; order Lepidopleurida; family Hanleyidae; genus Hanleya; species Hanleya hanleyi. The sequence goes on from JAVTVY010048895.1 coordinate 5,587, forward strand.
GACCCGATGATTTTTGAGAGACGAAAAAATCCCTTGGCATGTGACACCGCCATAGTCGATGAAACGTACATACTTAGATCTAAGGCAAACCGGATGAAAAACGGTAGAAAAAATTCGACATATTTTGGGTCACTGGAAAAAGAAACTATGTGGCCAAAACTGTAATAGAATTCGAAATAGAAACCGAAATTGTTCAAGACCCACATCAGATCTTAGACAAAATATTCTTTTTATTGTAAATTTTATTTAGAGCGAAAGAACATAGACTATGCAATTGACGATATATTTCGGAAACATTTAGTAAAACTTAGAAAAGCAGAGAGCTCTCCTATGAGAGACCGTTAGCTCTACATGAACTATTCGAGGCTGTAAAATAAAAACTATATCTCCTTGATCTGAAGGTTTCCTCGCCGGATTTTAGACATTTCTGAGACGTTATTGGAATATTTCTTTTGCAGTCAACCAGACAGACTTCAAACTACTTGGGGTATGTTTTTGCCTAAGGAACTCAACGCCAAAAGGAAAAACAACGAGTATAAAACATCCGTTCTTCAACACCTCGTACACCTGTTCTCGACTTTGGCTGACCCCCGATGCCTTATTCATGACATATTTGGACCAAATATTTTTCAACTTTATATTGAGCGGAAAACCCAATAAAATCACACGTAAAACTTTATTGCTGAAAAACATGACGGGGATTAGACATGATACATTTGCAGAAAATTGAAAATTAATCGGATAAAGAGAGTAGCTCAAAGTAGAGACGTATACGTGCAGTATTCTAGTAGAAAATATGCTACAGCCGGTAAGGCAAGGTGTTTGAATATTAGAACTGTCAAGTGTTAAGGCAGGACACACAGATACGAACAAACTTTTCTGGCGAGACACATTATGGGCATGGGCCAAGTGTATTGAGAATGAGAATGAATGTAACCTTGATGTTTGTAACACGGAAGGATGTGGCTAGTTGGTTAACGCAAGGGGTATCCAGCATATAAGTTTTATTGAGCGATGATGGCATGTATTTATTTTTAAACTTTTACACTTTCAGGGAAAATATGGACCATTTCTCATTTCATTTTGCTATTATACATAACGTTTCGAACAAAAAGCTTGGATATATTATGAATGAGGCGTTCCTGCGAAATAATATCCTTACGGAACCAAATCAGTATACACGACAAAAATGCGTGAAAAAAAATAATATTTAAAAATATAGAAATCCAACCTGAGCAAGACGATGAAAATGGGAAGAGTTTGACACAACAATCGGACCAGCATGGTCTGCTATTTAGACCTATATATACGATACAACAGGGAAAACAGACCTGCAATAGTTTCAATCCCAGATTCTGCACACAAGACTTTTAAAGAATTATCTTTTAAACTCTAGAGTAAAGCAGACTCGATAAATGCGATCTGTGCAACCGAAATAAGGAAATTCTGCTGCATCTATTCTTTCATACTCTTGGTACCAAATCGTAAAACCGTTACACTGAGAACGTTTAACGCTCTGGAATTTCGAGGACGAAGACCTACTACGCAAGTCATGGGAACCGATCTTCTTCCCGTCCTGCTGGCGCCATGACGATCTCATTTGAACGAACAAATTCAGAAGCGTCCAGTGCCATATATTACACCTTCCGCCCCTAGATATTCGTCAAATAGATCAGCTTAGTTGCTGCTTTGAACATTTTAAATGGATGATGACAGCAGCTTTGATAGCCTAATTTTCGTGAATTTTCATTGGTCGTTGAAAATGTAAACCCCCCCTTATTGGTTTCTGTTTCGATCAAGCGTTCTGGACAGGGTAGCTCGAAGTTACAGGCCCATCTCCCGACGAGAGATGGAACCGTTACACAGGCTAATTCTTTCGCTGTATGTTAACGCTGGGATACCCTGTCTAATCTTTTGACTCGACTAACAAAAAGTACATATATTTGTGCAGTAGTTAAAAAATCTTATATAAATATATTTGCCTGTTACAGCGCATAATCTCTTTCTTAGGAAAAGATTCACAGATTGCTACATCTTTAGTGCTAAGGATATTGTACTATACCGTGGTTCTATCTCGTAGTCAACTGTTTTTGTTGGAGAAATAACACGGTTTGATCTGGGTACTTTCGATTTGATTACGATTTTTCTCATTAGAAGATTGAACGAGATATTCAGTTAAACAGAAAGCAAACATATGCCTACAATTATTGGTCATGTTGGGAGATGCCACTGCGGAAACTTTTACATTTCTCCCTACAGCATTCGCTACAGGCTGCAGGGAGAGCGAAGGGGAGAGAATTTCAGACACAATTTCTAGATATTTCAACAAAAACAAATCTACAACCCAGCAATCCAGAAGTAATCAACACAACACACCAAAAACATGCACACAGATGAAAACTTATGTAACAAAGACCCGACTAAGACGATCTTCTAAAGTAGCTACTTGATAAAAAGAATCTCGCACAATCTTAAAATCTATACGGTCGATCAGCATCAGCACTGCATCAGCACTGTGAGACCTTCGTGGCACCTTGAGGCTCGTTCCTTTTTTTAGTAAATGTTCGTGCTACAGGCTGCAGAGATATCTGGTATCGAACGATGTTGTCTTGTTATACTCAATTCTTATTTGCTGTGCAACATTCAAGACATCCTGTAAATATGTTCTACCTTATGTACTATTGAATATTTTTCCGATTTTGTGAACACTCCATCGAAGCATGGAGGCACAACGTTGTGTTATTAATCATAATGTGGTAGCTGGGAAAGAACATCTGGGAATTCTAACCTTTCTTCAAGGAACGACACTGAGACACTTGGTCAGGACATAAACCTACAAGCGCCTACTGCCCGAGGAGCCAGGAATGAAACGCAAAGTTCAGGAGGAGCTACTCCTACGCAGAATTCACTAACCGACTTCGACCAATGAAACAGGAGGCGACAGATTATGCGCGTGGGCAATGAAAGACAGAAGACGGGATTCAAACAGCTTACATTCTTCTAGCATTGTCTAGGGAAATCGATACGATTCATAATATCACCTCGAGATATATCTGAAAATTTCTCAAGAATGTCTCAGTATTTTTATTCATTGCTCAAACTACATTTGATATACAAATTCTGGCTACTGAACCAATAATTGAGAGCTCGTTGTTTTGCGTAATACCGTGAAAATAACGTATACCAATGGCAATTGGTTTGTTGAGTTTTAGACATTTTCAAATACGTTAAATTTATTCCTAAGATTTCATGCGATATTCCTCGCAATTTCATCCATCAATCGTTCTCGCACGCTGTACATAATATGATATCTAGTTGTGGTATCGCCTTGACACCTCGCGTTTTCGGCCTGTCTAACCCCTAGCGCCACAGTAATCATCTGGGTCGGACAGTTGTTAGAGTTGGAGATGCCAACGTCTCATTTCACCCGCCTGGCTATAAACACTACATCCCTTTGATTAAAATCCCAGCCTAAAACTGAGTTAAATTTCACTCAAGTCGTTGAGTTTGATGGTTATTTGTAGGAAATACTGCCGAAGTGCAAAGCGGAAACGTGCTACCCTGCAATTGGGTTTGCCAAGCTAACGACAAACTCTCGTCTCGGGAAATGCCTTCAATGCGATTAATAAATCGGTTAGAAAAACACGTGTTCGATGCACATCATCATCTTACTTGTGACCATGAATGGTGTAAGTATAACCAATTGTACCAAACTGAGTTTAGTATTCATACGGCGGTTACTTCAGAAGAGAGTTTGTGTTGAATACTGCCTGATATCTGCGAATGTACATATGTCTCCCTGCAACGACGCATGAGATGTAAATCTTCTGGCATTTCACTACAAATAAATCGAGTTCTGCGACTCCCAGTGATGTATCCTCAGTCGAACAGCCGACCACCAGACCGACCTGTTGAACATGTTCAGCTGGTCGATGGTGTGAAATAAAACGACAAAGAATTACGCAAACGGAAATGTCGAGAGAAATTTTTACGAAAACCCAGATGTCGACTTATTATTAGCCCGGATCAATATACATGTACTGTAAAAGATTTGCATTGAAACTTATATAATTATATCTTTCTTTCTGGTTTAGCTTCCAGCCATCATTTCCTGTCCACTATGATATTTTGTCAGCGACAAGAACTATATCTTGAAATCCGCTTTTATGTTGAACAGTGGGAGACCATATAACTTCATACCTAAAAACCGTTGCCACTTAGCAAGATGTCACTCTAAAAGATGGGGGAACTTCCGCGTCGCTCCTCGTATTTCTCTCGTAGAAGCACTATGAAAGTTAAGGTTAATTTCGTTTATCGAAGTAGAAATATCACAGTTGAACAGGTTCAATACCGTAGACGAGTTATTGTTCTGAGATTTTATTGGAAATACAGCGATTGGTGATATCACGTCAGTAATTTGATGATATCTGATAGGGTTAGACTCTGATCATACCAGGACCTACTGTGTCTGGTGCGGGCTTCGCCCTTGCCCTAAAATATAAACTTTCCCACACTAACCGTGCGTAGAATAACCATCGAGTACGCCTATGAAAACATTATTTCTTAATTTCTCCGAAATAAACTTCTCCGTATTGCAATCTTGCATATGTTTCACTGTGAGGCCTTCGTGGCGCCTTGAGGCTCGTTTCTTCTTTTAATAAATGTTCGTGCTACAGGCGGCAGAGACATCTGGTATCGAACGATGTTGTCTTGTTATACTCAATTCCTATTTGCTGTGCAACATTCAAGACATCCTGTAAATATGTTCTACCTTATGTACTATTGAATATTTTTCCGATTTTGTGAACACTCCATCGAAGCATGGAGGCACAACGTTGTGTTATGAATCATAATGTGGTAGCTGGGAAAGAATATCTGGGAATTCTAACCTTTCTTCAAGGAACGACACTGAGACACTTGGTCAGGACATAAACCTACAAGCGCCTACTGTCCGAGGAGCCAGGAATGAAACGCAAAGTTCAGGAGGAGCTACTCCTACGCAGAATTCACTAACCGACTTCGATCAATGAAACAGGAGGCGACAGATAATGCGCGTGGGCAATGAAAGACAGAAGACGGGATTCAAACAGCTTACATTCTTCTAGGGCTGAACTCGATACGATTCATGATATACTCAGTAAATACAAATCACCTCGAGATACATGTATATCTCAAAATTTCGCAAGAATATCTCAGTACTTTTGTTCATTGCTCAAACTACATTTGATATAAAAATTCTGGCCACTGAAACGATAATTGAGAGTTCGTTGTTTTGCGTAATACCATGAGAATAACGTATACATTGGTAAATCTGGAACTGGCTAAAAACTTCATAAAATAGATTTGTTCAGTTTTAGACATTTTCAAATACGTTCAATTTAATCCTAAGATTGCATGTGATTTTCCTCGCAATTGCATCCATCAATCGTTTTCACACGCTGTAGTGCATAATATGATATCTAGTTGTGGTATCGCCTTGACACCTCGCGTTTTCGGCCTGTCTAACCCCTAGCGCTACAGTAATCATCTGGGCGGGACAGTTAGAATTAAAGACGCCAAACGCCTCATTTCCCCCGCCTAGCTATAAACACTACATCTTTTTGATTAAAATCCTAGCCCAAAACTGAGTTAAATTTATCTCAAATCGTTGAGTTCGGTGGTTATTTGTAGGAAATACTGCCCAAGTGCAAAGCGGAAACGTGCGACCCTGAAATTGGGTCTGCCAAGCTAACGACAAACTCTCGTCATGGGAAATGCCTTCAATGAGATTGATAATCGGTTAGGAAAAACGTGTTCGATGCACATCATCATCTTACTTGCGACCATGAATGGTGTAAGTATAACCAATCGTACCAAATTGAGTTTAGTATTCATTTTGCTGTTACTACAGAAGAGAGTTTGTGTTGACTAATGCCTGATAATCTGCGAAAGTACATATGTCTGCCTGCAACGACTCGTAAGATGTAAGACTTCTGGCATTTCACTACAAATAAATCGAGTTCTGCGAATCCCAGCGATGTATTCTCAGTCGAACAGCCGACCATCAAACCGAGCTGTTGACCCAAAAGTCGACTTATTATTAGTCCGAATCAATATACTGTAAACGAATTGCATTGAAACTTATATAATTATATCTTTCTTTCTGGTTTAGCTTCCAGCCATCATTTCCTGTGCATTATGATATTTTGTCAGCGACAAACACTATGTCTTGAAAGCCGCTTTTATGTTGAACAGTGGGTGACCATATATTAACTTCATACCTAAAACCGTTGCCACTTAGCAAGATGTCATTCTAAGAGATGGGGAAATTCCTCGTCGCTCCTTGTATTTCTCTGGACTATTTTCGTTTATGAAAGTAGAGATTTTATTGGAAATACAGCGTTTGATGATATCACTTCAGTAATTTGATGATATCTGGTAGGGTTAGACTCTGATCATACCAGGACCTACTGTGTCTGTCGCATTCTTCTGGGACGGGAAGTGGTGGATACACCCTCCGCCAACTGAATCTTCTCTGGTGCTGAGAAACGAAGAAAAGTGTATAGCTTAATTAAATTGGGATTATTCGCAACGGATCAAAGGTAAATTCAGCAGACAAGATACGTTTTCGCGTGTTCTCTTCACAATCGTAGAAGTGCCCAACACTTTTTTCTCTTCGAATAATTATTTTCCAATTTATCATGTAGGTCTTGCGACCAGAATTGCGTAATTGAGAATCGCATAATTGCTTTTTTGAATATGACCTCACTGTGACGAGTGAGTGAGTAGTAGGGTTTAACGTCGTTGTCAATCTTGTTTTAGTCATATCACGACGATGTAAACGCAGTCATCATGGGTTTTTTTTTCTGGTAGAATGAGATCCAAAGATATGGACAAGATACTAGAAGGGCGCCCAACATAAAAATGATATTCAGGAGTGGGTCGCCGTTACCTGAACTGGTGAGGGGGGGCGGGGGAATATAAATATATTCGGATAACTTTTGTTTGGAATGTCGAGAATGTATTGGATTGCTGATTTTGAACCAGGTGCACGATCAAAAAGTACTTGTCCCAAGAGTCGAGATTAAAGCAGAATCACGTTTCCCACGGAAAGGCTGTAGTATATCTTATTCCACTATGCCTTCATCACTGGGAAATATTTTTCTAATTTGTGATGACACAGCTAACATGGAAAGAACATTTTCTCTGTTTGTCTATATACCATGTATACTACCCAACCGGTGTTCACAAGAAATTTTGCTTCCATTATCTAAGAGCGAGAGAGAGAGAATTAAGGTTTAACGTCGCGTTCAGCAATATTTCAGCTATATAGCGATGATCAAACAAAATGCTAAGTATTCAAGTTAATAACTTAGTAATCCAACACATTAAAACATACACAATTTTACGCACGGTTAGTGTGGAAAAGTTTATAAATTTTAGGGTGCGGGCTTCGCTCTTGCCCTAAAATATAAACTTTTCCACTTCAACCGTGCGTAAAATAACCATCGAGCACGCCTATGAAAACATTATTTCTTAATTTCTCAGAAATAATCCTCTCTGTATTTACAAAGTACTTATTGCCTTAACACCTATTGATTTTAAATGTATTTGATGTCTCTTTTGAACCATAAGATACACGGTGTTTTCAAAAACGGCTTTATCCAGCAGATAAAGTGGATTCCGCCGATACTATCTCACTTGAGTACATTGAACTCAGTATTATACTGATATCCACTGGTTATTGCTTCTTCTCGGCATTCGAAAGCCTTTGTCGACACAAGAGACCTGAAAGTGGATAAAATATGGAAAACTAACAAAGCTCAGTGCGTGATGATCTCCGCGCGACCATTGTACATAAGATGGACAGACGCTGCGGCTATCCTGGATTATATCTAAATTATATTCATTTCTTTCGTAAATCGAGACTATACTCCAGAGTTTTGACTAAATCACATTATATAACACTTGTTTCAATAACATCGAGCTAACCGTGCATTTATTACACATTTTTGCACCGTTATGTGAAATCAACACCCGTCAAGTGCAGGTGGTCATTGGGAGATTCCATTTCACAAGTCGGATGAGGAAAGGGACGTCTGCTTTCATACAAGTAACAATCGAATAAAACACGCAAATAAATTACAAGACGAAGTTTCTTTCTCAAGTTTAACTGTTGTTTCCATCATCAACTTGATTAAAAGAGCGACACAAATAGACATAAATCCACGTAATTTCTACGCAGCTGACAGTATTACTCCCCATTTGAGAGACCACATAACCTCGTCCACTGACATTGGCACGATGCCAACTGAGACGGGAGCATCAGTGGACGAGGTTTTTCAAGAAAGGAAGAAAGGTTGTCAAGTTTAAAATATGTTTTCAATTTTTCATTATAATCTTTGTTGACAATAGAATAGAAATAATGTTTTCATAGGCGTGTTCAATGATAATTTTACGCACGTTTAGTGTGGGAAAGTTTATAAATTTTCCCACACTAACCGTGCGTAAAATAACCATCAAGCACGCTTATGAATTACAAGCGTCTGGTCCGTCATTCATAATTCAGCCGTCATCCATTAAAGAATATCCGCGTTCATAATCCAAAGACCCATTCCATATTCTATATAACAGTATTAGCACCAAATTCAAAATACAATCATAGTATACAAACACATAGGCTAGTTTCCAGCAAGGGTGAAGCGGTCAACAGTTTCAGAGATGCCGGCAAGACATCATGATGTTCCAAACATATCAAATCCGTATCGCTGATCAGTATTCTTAATCCATAATATTCGTTGTAAAGTGGTCATCTAGAGAATGATGTATCTCAGTCACGCTTTGTATGTGACCGTTCATATGAGTACCATATGAGAACCATTATTTCTCAATTCTCCGAAATAAACCTCTCGGTATTTACAAAGTACTTCTTGCCTCATCACCTATTGATTTCAACTGTATTTGGTGTCTCTCTTGAACCATAAGATACAAAGTGTTTTAAAACAGCCCCCTCCAGTAGATAAAGTGGATTCCGCAGACACTATCTGACTTGAGTAGATTGAACTCCTTCTCATCTGTTTGCTAAATCAAAATAGTGCTATTTGGGTAGACATGAACGAAATCAAGGGCGAATGCGGATTTTATTTGAAATGAGAATATTCTGTGCAAAGACAAACACCGTGTGGAACCAGGGAGGTTAACGAGAAACCAGTGCGTCAGTCCTGCCCGAGTGCAGACAGCGAAACAAGCCAGACTCTACACAGGATCGACCGTGCTTTTCTGCTGAAGGGGAGGTGTGGGGGAATTGGCTGACGGGTCGGCTTGAAAATTTTTTTTAGATATAAAGCTAATAAAATTATTGACATCTGCTGGATGTCATCGTTACTAATTACAAGCGTCTGGTCCGTCATTCATAATTCAGCCGTCGTCCATTAGAGAATATCCGCGTGCATAATCCAAAGACCTATTCCATATTCCAAATAACAGTATTAGCACCAAATTCAAAAAGACAAGCATAGTATACATAACTACTAGGCGTGATATGTATACGCCATATGCAGGTCCCGCTGGAATATTACTGTCCAGAAAGGGATAGTTTACGATGTCGAAATTGTAATCATCTCTTTTGTCATACAGTCGACGAGAGAGAAGGCCCGCTTCATTTTTATAGAGATATAGGTCTAAATATGATGTGCCTGTAGGGTTATCTGTAGTTTCCTTCAATATGAATATTATATTATTTGGAGCTTTGTCTGCTTTGTCTGCTTCGCCACTCGTGAAAATACCAATTTTCTCACCGCACTCGATGAAATATTTATGGTATTCGTCAAGAAACAGTTGATATCCTCCATATATCTAACAAGGGGTGCTCCTAATTGCTAAACGATATGCTTGTGTTACGCCAAAAATTCAACCGTATTCACTTCCGGCCAAAGGCAACCTTATAACTTCCTTGTAGATGAACGCCAAGAATGTTCCCCATCCCCTCCCTAATTTCCCGACCCCACCCTCGTGGGCATATGGCCGGAAAGGCTTAAAAAGGTCAGCTGACCCCCATATCTTTCATATTTCACAAGAAGTATATATATTCTACTTCAGGTGGTAAATTAAAGAACATTTGACTGTGGCCTATTAGCCGAAGAAAAGGGACCAGAAGGCGGTTTGCACAGTCATCAGCCGAAAGCTATCAACTTGCATCACCGCTAATGGAAAGTGATCTGTTTGCTATATATTAGTGGCGTAATAAACTGGAGATTAGCTCATCGTTCCCCGCTGTTCCTTGATGGAGGGCCATATTCCACACATACATGTAGTGTCAGAACAATACCGTCTCTTTGATACGACTGATCGATATAAAACGGATTGTCATATATTTCCATATGGTGGGTTCGCAAGGATATTATAATTATCATCAGAGCTCTTCGGTTTGTGTATATAATTTCGCCTGAGCCGGTACTTACACAGGCAAAATTTCACCGTGAAGTACTGGTATATAATGTCGGTGCAGCTACCGTTTGGTTACCTACAGGTGACCTATGAGTTACTGTTAGGTAACTGAACCAACATTACATCTCAGTACTGTAAATTTCTGACTGAACAGTACTGTGCAGTTACCTATCAGTTACCATTATTGTCGTTACATTGGTTTCCTTTCAGTTACTGATCAGTATCTATTGAGTAACTGGTTGGTAACCGCTCGAATTCAAACTTTGCAGTACTGCGAAGTTGTGACTGGTAAGTAACTGATAGGTTGCTGATAGGTGACAAATCGGTTGTGACCAGGCAGTTACCAACATGTTACTGCTAGGTTACCATTCAGTTACTGTTCAGTACTCCAAAGGTTACAAGTTGATAGGTTACTGTTCAGTTACAGCTCAGTTACTGACTGGCAACCAAGAACTTAAACTGATAAGTTACTGTTCAGCTACTGATTGGTAACCTATATATTTACTGATAGGTTCCTCTTCAGTTACTGTTCTGTTAACATTCAGTTACTGATCAGTAACCTAAAGGTTGCATGTTGAATGGCTACTGTTCAGTTACATATCAGTTTCTGACTGGTAATCAAGATATTAAATCTATCGGTTACTGTTCAGCTACTAACTGGTGACCTGTATGTTACTGATAGGTTACTGCTAGGTCACTGTTGGGTTAGTGCTAGGTTACTGATATGTCACTGTTCAGTTACTGTTCAGTTATTTCTTTACGGTACTGAATATATTCCACATTACATTTCAATGTTAACCAATAGAATTGTCCGTGAATGATCACGTTCTGAGTATTTATTCCACAGTTAAACTCAAAAGTTAGATGTTGATACTACTTAAGTTTGAGAAGGAGTAATTTTATGCTGCAAGAAGCTCATCGGTTACTTTTAATGGCTACTGTTCGGTTACATATCAGATTCTGACTGGTAACCGAGATATTAAACCTATCGGTTACTCAAATCCACACCAACCAGAGATTGGATTGGATTCATACAACTCACTTGATAGAATAGTTTGTGGACACAGAAAACAATTAATGAAGTGTACCCAGCATGGGTTCGGGGAGGGCTTTTGAAAAAAAAGAGAGAAAAACATAGTTGGCAATGTAATTATTGCCCCCCACCCGTGTACTAACTCTTTTTATCACTTTGCCCCAAAATAATTACAGCTGAAGATCCTCGAAATAGGTCGAAAATTAGTAGAGAAGCTTAGCATCTAAAATCTCTAAATGTTTCTTACCCCCCACCACTTTTCTTACTTCGCGGGTCCAAATTTATCGCGACTGGTTTTAAATTGCAGTTTCATGCAAAGTGCCAACTTCTTCTCAGTGTTTGTTCATCCTGATTTAGTGTTAACTCCAGCAAAGTCTTCATGAATTATGCAGTTCCATGTGATATCCGCCTCTCTTTTTCGATAAAAACTTAAATTAGTCCCGAAATTGCCGCATTTGGCACTCACAACTTCAAATAATTCAGCTTGGCATCGATGCAATGTTCAACAATATGCATTACAACACATATAAGGGAAGTGGGAAGAGGTGCCGACATACTAAAGCCACATGACTTCCCAGTAGTCTTCTGGTTAACCTATTCTAAAACACATACCAAGAATCTAACGATTAGTGATATGTGTTGTATCTCAGGCACGCTTTTATTGTACCTGTTCATGTGGCAACTTGGATAACGGCCCCTAGCACCGGCATAAGCGGTATAATTAGATACAAATCTAGAGAGCTATATGATGGAAATGCTCTGACAACTCGTATATTGGTAATCAAACCAACTTGAAATTGAACCAACAGAAACGCAACTTTGCTTGGTGGTGCTTAGTTGGTTCGTCGAGATATGGCTGAAATATTGTTGAAATCGACGATAAATCCTATTAACTCACTCAGCAATACGCATTATTGAACTGACATTTTCTTGCAGAGGTGTTAGAAGTTGACTTTGACTTAAACTGACCAGAAGAGGGTTTCATCTGAACAATATTTGAGGAAGATTTTTTATTGATTTATTTATTTATTAATTTTTTATTTTTTTTGCCTCTGTGAAAGAGTGAGGAAGACGGAAATTGTGAAACTTTTCATCCTAAAATCTTCTCTGAAAATGCGACAAAGAGCGTAAAATGAAGGGCAAATTTTAAAAATTTCCCGGGGGACGACCGGAAGGGGAACACCCCCTCCCCAGACTTTTGCCCCCCCTCCCGCCCCCGATGTTGAATTGCTTCGGCGCGCCTGAATACTTCAATGGCCAATTCCCAATATTGAACTAGTTAATCGCTGGACAATGCTGTCTTGCCCAAGTGTAGCCGTCGTGATCTTTGGGTTGTTCGCTTGACCCTCCGCTATATTTATAACACGGAAAGGGTTTTCCAACTATTGATAACTGGTGTAAATATAATAAAATATGCCCACCATTCCAAAAAAGGATCAACAAGCTTACATTTATGATACGCCTGACAACCTCAGGTCGAAAATATACGTACCAGTTATCATCAGTTGAAAAACTCACTCCATTTTATAAACATAGGGGCGAGGTCACGAAAACAACCCTAGATCACGGTTGGCCACATGTTGTGCACCAGTGTCGCCGACAACGGGGCCAGACAGCATTGTCCAGGGATTAACTTGAACTATAGTGGGAACTGGCCATTGATTACGAGTTTTGGTCTGCTTGCGTGCTATGGAAATTGGGACTTGCCATTCAGGCCAACTTAAAAATGTTTACTTTCTGCGAATAACATATTCTCAATTATGTTTCAGCCTATTTCCGCCAAAGTACGGATACCGAAAGAGTATTGAAATATAACAGCACTGAAATTTTACAGTTCTGACACATTGCAGTACTGGAACAGTACCGGTACTGATATATATTAGATGAAAACATCTCAGCTCAAAATATTACATTGAAGCATCCCAGTTCAAGATATTTCCCTGGATTAAAATATAATTCTTGTGAAATATGACATTGCGCTGCACGTTTTTAAAATTTCAAGATCGCGCAAGTATTTTAAAATAGCACGAGCATTTTCAAATTCGCGCTAGAAACACTTTTCAAAATCACTCAAGCAAACTATTCATATTGAATTTCTTTTCAGCAGAGGACTATTTTATCTAGTTCTACTAAATTTTTGCACATTTCGTTCACACTATCGCATGTTTAGTCTGAAGGGATTAATTGAACTGACCTTAACATAATTGATAAAATATAACAGGAGGCAAAATACCAGTACGGTACAAATAAATTAGTTTGACACGAAAAGTTTCATTGTGACGCCTAGACTTCTGTCCCAAAAGCTGCGAAAGTTCGACAAAAGTTAACAGGAATCATCATATGGAATTTGCAATTAATGATTAATTTAATTTTGTGCGGTTGAGCTTTGTGGACGAAAATCAGATATACCGGTAGGCGAAAAGTGGTTCGCGCAAGGATCCGTTGCGCAATTTTAAAATATTTGCGCAATATCGTTTTTTTATTTTTTTTTTATTTTAACATTGTGCAAATATTGTTTAATTGCGCAGATTAAACAAAACGCGCGTAAAAAATTACCATAAGTACAATCTCTATAGCCTAAGAAGCACCCTTCACCGCCCGACCATTGAATATGACAGACCCACCTTTACGTCGGACATGACGAAGACCATATTTCACTTTGGAGTGGCTATGAATACGTATAAATGGTTCTTTTGTGTCAAATATGTCTATATTGTTTAGTTTAATCCTAATATGAGGTGCTTGCATACCATTGTGAAAAGATTCTGCCTGTCCTGAATAATTCCTCGAATCCCTATGTTCTGAGCTCCAAAGTCGCATGAGCATGAACGTGACAGGGAGACGCATTCACCAAGCCTCGATCCGTTTTCCGCTTTTTACAAACAGCTCCAAATCTAATCTCACCCACAGGCAACAAAAATGTAATGAGCTGTTACATTATTATGCGCGCAGTGTATTACGCGAAACATGTCACATAATTTTAGTTTCTAACTGTGCAGTTATGTCAACCATGCCATTATACATTTCAATTATGTCATGAATAACATCAGTACGGTATTATATCAAGACAAACGCAAACGAACTCTTTTTGGATAGAGCAGTTTTACAAAATTTACAGAGCTGTGACGCGGCTTAGCAACACAATGGCGGATTTTTCATTGAAAAAATGACGTGGATGGGAGGGATAGGTATCTATGACTACAACCTGAAAATAGAACCGGTACGTTCTTTCATTCATGCATTATCCATCACGCGCTGGTGATCCATGCCAATCAAAACGCCAAACCAATGGAATATCATCGAATCATACGAACTGTTCCTTCCGTTCTACATTTTTATTACGGTGGGGCAGAGATCATTCCTGCAGCCGTTTAGACGAAAGGTATATGCAATCGAAGCCAGGAGATTGAGGGAGACGACTCCCCAATACCAGTAGGGGGCGCTTTAGGTACTGTAACGTTTACAAGCAGACGGCACAGGGAATGACAGGGAAAGCACGGAAGTTTGAGCTCCCAAGGAAGACAGCGGAAAACGTATTTTTTGCGCGACAATGAAGTATTCTGTGCTAAAAACGAGGACAGGGAGGCTGACGATTTTCAGATAAATAAGGATGAGTGAGACTGCGAGTTGATCGAGCGCCAGGCCAATCCAATGAACCAGTGAACAACAACAACGCCATGATGAAAATCAAGCTGCGAGTTCAAAATGCATTCACCCCACTAAGCCAAAAGAAGAATACATCCCAGATATAACCAGGTACCGTATCTACATATATCGGGTTAAGTCTTATTTCTATCAGCAGCAAATTGTAACAGCTTCTCTGATCACAGCTACTCCTAGTTCAACAAGCTGAACCCTACTGACATTTAATTTTGTGATATTGACAATGTCACAAAATTAAATGTTCAGATTGTTGAACTAAGTTACTCCCGGTTAATAAGCCATATCGTAATCCCAGAAGTACCTCATATTACCGCATACTGGTGGCATGTAGCCAGGCGCGAGACTGAGGGGCAGGTTCACAAGAACCAGGAAAGCCATCATCTAGGGAAGCGTACTTGCGCTAAAAATGCTAAAATTAGGGACTCCAGTAGAACTGCCCGTAGTCGGGCGAAAATACGTTTTTTGTCCATTATTGACTTGTATAAATCTTGTATTTTCTTCAATAAAACTTGTGGAATCTTACCAAAATATTGGTTTTTGTTTTTTACTGAGAATGCTGCTTTATTTTTATTATGAAAATTATTGCAGTGTAGGATACTTCTATAAGAAATCGTTAATTGAACGTATCAACTTTCGTAATATGCGCTACACGCTTCAGCGCATGGACGTCATTTTTTCGTACATATCGTCAGCTTCTCGATTTTTCCGAAGGTGAGCCAATGAACATATCTGTCTGTCAATAGTACCATCTTGTAGCCAATGAAATTCTGTGTAAGAATATCTTGGCGTCATTTCCGGTTTAATTTTGTGAGTCCAACATGTGCTGGATAGAAAACTTTGGTGTTGGATTTCTACCTACTTGCATACGTATCTCTGTTCAACTTGCATGTGAATCAGTCGGTAAAAGTATCATCCTGAATTGGTTAAACAATATTTTTCATATTATCGCCCAGCTCTCTCTCGGATTTTGTCATTGTTTACACCATATCCAATCTTTACGAGATCCCGGCAAATCCAAAATGGCGCCTTCCTTCGTGGGCTTTCGCCGAGGCGTCTCAGTGTTCAGCGAGTGAATTTTAGGACATTACGCAGCAAATAAGCCACAGAAATACGAAATCTGCTGCAGCTGTCTTCTTTAGTGAATGAAGTTTATCGGAAAGACAAAATTTCGTGTAGTTTATTCGTAAATTGTTCCCTGAATCGTTTATATTATTTTCTTGCTATAGCCATTGACCCCCGCCAGATAATGAACTCATCTATTGCTCAGCTGCCTAAGGATTGTTGACCCCACGCTGACCTGAGGCTGGCCTGTTCCAAATGCAGTATAGGGGCTTCAGGGTCCAATTTACTGCAAACCATGTAAATTGTGCGCCCATTGATGTTTGGCTACCTATAACTCCACAGACTCCTTTTAATATTTTAATTAACAATATAGAACTGGTATGCCTTCATCCACAACGTTTCCTAGAGCCTGTACACCTATCAACAGCCTCATCCTATTTTCATAGGACCTTAAAAACAGTTGAATACCCATGATGGATCAATAGGTCTCAATAGAACTGTATATTCTATATTTTCTTCTTCATCTTCTCTCTTTGTACAGGTCATCTAGAGTATATCGTCATGCACATATTTTTCTGCATTTCAGAAACCTCCTCACCGGGCTGCTTAGCTGCTAATGACATCCATTCTGGCCTGCAAAACTCCCTCATGGTCGCAGATACTGGACAGAGCATTTTCCCCATGCAATAATGTTGCAAACTGCAGCAGCTACCCCACATTGTCGTGCCCGAATAAAAGAAATATTTGACAGACAGATATTTTCCTTGGCTCATATTCGGAAAAATCGAGAAGCTGACGATATGTGTGAAAAAATGATGTTCATGCGCTGAAGTGGGTAGCACATATTACGGATTTCTTCTAGAAGTATCCTACACTGCAATAATTTTCATAATGAAAATAAAGCAACATTCTCAGTAAAAACGAAGAAACACTATTTTCGTGATTTTGGTAAGATTTACTAGTTTTATTGAAGAAAATACAAGATTTATACAAGTCAATAATGGACAAAAAAAAGTATTTTCGCCCGACTACTGTCAGTTCTACAGGAGTCTCTACATTAATACAGGACATACAAACGGCACTGCAGTTTTGCGTCTTCAATATGGCTATTGCTGAATATGCAAATTTATGTAAATTTGCTATTAAAGTTGATCAATCATGTACCAGTTATGCATTTTCTGCAGAAGGATCATTTTGGAAGAATGTAGGTTTGTTGCTGTGATTGCAAATGGGTTAAAATGCAGTCCACATGACAACGTGTAATTCAATTCCGAGATATTTTTTTATATTAGGAACCACATCATATGCAAATCTATGCAAATTAGTTGGAGAGATGGGCCAGTCCTGTCACAACTATAGCTTCTCTCCATAGCATAGATTGTTCAAATTTAATTTTGGTCAGATATCTATAATATTAGCCCTAAAAACTGGATATATTGAAAGACACTGTGGTGTAGCGTCTCAATATGGTTATTGCTGAATATGCAAATTTATGCTACAGTAATAGGCCAATCATGCATCAGTTATGCATATCCTGCATAAGTTTTACTTGTCTTTGGAAGAATGTAGGATTGTTCCTCATGTGAATGCAATGGATTGGAAAGTGGTCGACATGAAAACATGCGTTTTACAATTTCGAGACATTTTTGGTACAATAAACCGCATCATATGCAAATTTATGCAAATAGGTTCAAAATATCCATACATCTGCTGAGAAAACATTTTCCGCATGTATCGGAACCAACAAATAAATGTGGCAAATTTCATCGAAATATGATTAATAGAACTGAATATGAACTTAAATTGGTGTTTGTTTTGTCATTTATTACCATATTTCGGTGCCATTGCTAAACCCTGATATATATGGGCTTGATGGGTACTTCTTTTCCCGCGAAGTGGACCAAACCGGCAACTTCAGGCAGCTCTATATTCGTCAATATTCACCCGATTATGATAATTCAAACTGCATTAGTCTTGTAATGATTCCAGCTTTCAAAAGCCCAGAATTAAACAACTGTGAAAGTTAAATGAAATTTCTACTGGAGTCCCTACTAAAATTATTCTAACCCTGGCGTTGTTGGCTCTCGTATGTGCGTGAACCTCCCTTCAGTCTCACGCCTGGCATGAATATGCGGTACTTCTGGGATTACGATGTGGCTTATTAGTTGGTGAGGTTAATTTTGTGGGGGGGGGGGGGGGGGGGGGTCTTCA
>JAVTVY010048896.1:0-22728 GCA_036873755.1 Hanleya hanleyi
GTAGTCAAGTGCTCCTCCACGAGAGCTTCAAAATAAGACCTCACTCGACCCCATTGGACCATTAGGGACTCACCTAGACTCCAACATGTCCACCCTGTATGGCCCTATACACCCATAGCCATGCAGTATAGGCCTATGGGCCTACCCAGGCCTCGGTGACTTTTTTCAAAAATTTCACCGATTCGCTCCGCAACACTTCCTATAGTGTTCTAAATGACGAGACGAGTAAAACGAGACCCCACAACCCTACCGCAAATGTATAGAAGTACGTTTCCCAGGGGGATAAACATTGAACCTATACCCCAGTATGGGACTATATGGGGCTCGGTGAC
This sequence comes from Hanleya hanleyi, assembly GCA_036873755.1. Classification (NCBI taxonomy): domain Eukaryota; kingdom Metazoa; phylum Mollusca; class Polyplacophora; order Lepidopleurida; family Hanleyidae; genus Hanleya; species Hanleya hanleyi. The sequence goes on from JAVTVY010048896.1 coordinate 333, forward strand.
TTTTTTAAAAATTTCACCGATTCGCACGGGGACACTTCCTATCATGTTCTAAATGACGAGACGAGTAAAACGAGACCCCACAACCCTACCGCAAATGCATAGAAGTACGATTCCCAGGGGGGGGCAAACATTGATCCTATACCCTCAGTATGGGACTATATGGGGTTCGGTGACTTTTTTCAAAAATTTCACCGATTCGCACGGGGACACTTCCTATCATGTTCTAAATGACGAGACGAGTAAAATGAGACCCCACAACCCTACCGCAAATGTATAGAAGTACGTTTCCCAGGATGGTCCTATACCTCCCATACCCCATATAGGCATTTTCCGTAATTTAGGATAAAGTCCGTATTCCGTATTTTTTCAGGAAAATTTTTACATACACCCACCCTGGAACTAGGGGAAGATAACTCTGTTGATAGACAAGCCCCGTTAAGCCCGGCGACCTATATACCCCTCATACCCCATATAGGCATTTTCCCAGGTTTTTCGATAAAGTCCGTTTTCCGTTTTTTTTTTTTTTTTTTTTTTTTTTCAGGAAAAATTTTACATGCACCCACCCAGCCATAAAATACCCCTTCACCTAGGCTTCACATTGATACCTCACTCGACCCCATCGGCCCATTAGTGGCTCCCCTAGCTCCAACACGGCTATTTGCATACCCTTGGACCACCGCGCATGCGCAGAATGCCGCTATTTCAACCCCACACCCAGTCCATTAGATGCCCCTTCGTGAATGCTTCACATTGATACCTCACTCGACCCCATCGGTCCACTAGGGGCTCCCCTAGCTCCAAAAAGGCTATTTTCATACCCTTCGGCCACCGCGCATGCGCAGAAGGCCGATATTTCAACCCCACACCCAATCCATTAGATGCCCCTTCATGAATGCTTCACATTGATACCTCACTCGACCCCATCGGTCCACTATGGGCTCCCCTAGCTCCAAAAAGCTATTTTCATACCCTTCGGCCACCGCGCATGCGCAGAAGGCCGCTATTTCAACCCCACACCCAGTCCATTAGATGCCCCTTAACATAAGCTTCACTTTGATACCTCACTCGACCCCATCGGTCCACTAGGGGGTCCCCTAGCTCCAAAAAGGCTATTTTCATACCCTTCGGCCACCGCGCATGCGCAGAAGGCCGATATGTCAACCCCACACACAACCCATTAGATGCCCCTTCATGAATGCTTCACATTGATACCTCACTCGACCCCATCGGTCCACTAGGGGCTGCCCTAGCTCCAAAAAGGCTATTTTCATACCCTTCGGCCACCGCGCATGCGCAGAAGGCCGATATGTGAACCCCTCACCCAGCCCATTAGATGCCCCCTCACCTAAGCTTCACTTTGATACCTCACTCGACCCCATCGGACCATTTTATCTAGGGACTATTTTTTCTCCGCGGAAGCTTTTTTCCGAGACCGAATCACCGCCAAAACCACGGCCAAACCGCTTAACCGCGCATGAATACATTTTTTTTTTTTTTTTTTGCCGGAACTTTTTTTTTCGGGGTGGGAGGCCCGCATGCGCACACCGCCACAATACCGCCACATTTTTTTACTCACGACATGCGAACCCCCCCTATGGCAACCCAAAAATTCACTTCGCGCATGCGCAGTGACGCGCTAGCCTTCCGTTTTACTCATTGTATACTACTGAGGTGCCTCTCTCAAAGGGGGAAATTACAAACCGTACTTGAACTTGAACTATGACAAAAAATAATATTTCATCTCAGTTTCAGAAGTATCCAATAAAATCTGATGCAGAAAATATACCACACTGCAAGAAATGAAGAAATTCCTCTTTTAGAAATTTAGAAAATCCGCTGATCGGAGGGGTATGCAAATATGCTCAGAATAACCGCAGTATGATAGGCTTTGTATTATAATTTCCAATGTATTGATTTCGATAAAAGAAATAATTACAAACTACCGCATTCTTGGTTGATCGTAGATGTTACCGAACTGAAATTTTGAAACAAATCTTGACCATAATTGAGATCAAGTGTACCAAAAAAGCCCTAAGTTTATTAGCATTTATATAATTCAAATATTCGGACGTTTGTCGCATCAGGGTAACATGGATTGCATGCCTCCCTCGTAGCTATGACATCAAAATATGATTATCGCGCATTTACTTTCAGCTTTGCACCATTCGTGGCAGGATTTTTGTGAACAACTCGAAGAATAACCTAAATGGACGCCAGAATCTTTCAGTTAAAAAAAATATTTCACCGCCGAACACCAGCGCAGTTTCATCGTGGATAATCAAAACTTAATGCTGATGCGTCCCATTCCAGTACTTGTTTTGATTTCCGCCATGTAACTTCTCTGGGGGTCGACAGTGAAGTCAATTCGATTTTTTCCGATTTCAACGTCCATTCAGGTTGATTAATATTTTTGCATATCTCTCATCAAAATTAATTAATTCTCTGAGCAAAAATCATGCCAGGAAGGGCACATGTCTAATAGGAAGTGCACGATAATCATATATAGTGGTTACCGGCAAAGAAATAGACTACAGATCAGATGTTATACGAGTTTGTGGTTGATTCATAGGCCATGGATAATTTGCAGGCGTGCTAAAAAAATTACTACTCACATTTTCGTCGTTGCCAAATTACGTACCAGATGTTCGGATTGCCAAATCTGAAAATCCTTAAATTTTCCCATGCAGTGCAGTTTTTGTTCTCCGTGTCGTATATCCAAAATAGTATGCATTAAATCAGTACGAATGACAAACTTTGTCAAGTGCATTCGAGTTTTGTTCCAAAGTTGTCCAGAGTTTTCAGCCAATCAGATTTTCTCTGTTTGGAAAACAGAGTAAATCCGATTGGCTGCAAAGAAAACGAATACACATTGGTTATTCCGAGACAATACGACTGTTGCTTCAGTAATTGTTATTGGCTACCGTATACAGAAGCTTTTCTAATTTTCGGCGGCAAATTTTGTATAGACTCATTATTCAGATGTGAGACCGTCTCTTTTATGCCTGCATGTGATATATCTAATACATAGAATGAAGGTGAGAATATCCACAATTAAGGTGAGAATGCATATTCACACTTCACATTGTTAGTCGCGGACCCCCCTCTAAGACTTGTAGCTTGATTTCAAATGGCACATTCACCTTCGGTACCATTTATATTAGGCATTTACTCTATTCACATTGAAATAAACAATCGTCTTTGCTGTGGAAGACTGCAAAAAGTTCGTTGACCCATTGTTCCAAAAGTAAATAACAACATCACATAAATTTCCCCCAAACTCAATCTGAAGATAAATTTTTCATAAAAAATTGTGTGTTAATTCGGTTGCGATGAAGAAAGTTAACTGTCATCACCATCATCATCATCATCATTTTATTTCAATCCAACCACACAGGGTGGTACGATGGGTACAACCACGTATAGGCTACATATATGATGGCGACCACACATACATTGTATCAAACTTATGAATATATATACATTATTTATATTAAAATATACTTTAATTAGAAACATATTTATATAATAGCAGATGATCCATTCAACAATATTTACAGAATACCATACACTCATTGATAAATTTACACATTTTTTCAGTTTACGTAGATCTGCTGTTTGAAAAGGATCTCTTAATTTGATCACATTCGGTCTAACATAAGTATATCGTGCTAGATATTTTGAGCGTGAGTCTACTAATTTTGGACACAAGAATATAAAATGGAACTCATCTCCAATACTGTTTGTTTCACACAGTGCTATGTGAGTATCTTTCGGCCTTTGTGCTTTGACGCCATCTTCCTGTTTCTATCGGGAGTTTATGACTACAACTGTGAAATTTTGATACGATTTTTCTGCTTTTTTCATCAACTAATTTCGGGTAACTTTTCAAATGAAATTTCGTTTTGTATATTCTGTGGATAACGCCTTTTGAGGAGGCGCTATATCATTTCTGAATAAACTGACCTTTAGGGGTTTGTTTTAAAATTTTTAAGAAACAGACAGCATTGTTAACACCGTTTAGGAGTCCCATATGTAATTGAATCCAATATCATATAATATAGATTTAAGGATGTCCGCTGGTGGTTTTTGACTTTGGCAGCCATTTTGCCTGTTTTTCTATTGGGTTATCTCCCTTCCCTAGGTTAATAGATGGGGATTTCCTTTAAAAGCCTTCTAGCCGAGAATTTTGCACACCAACATCCATCCAATTTGCTAAATTTTGATAGAGATTGTGATTATCTGCAAACAGTTAGAATATAAGAAAAAGTTAAATACTATTTATATGAATTTTTCATGAATACGCTTCAAAACTAGGGCTATTCCCTATGTTTTCTGGGTTATCAAATTGAGCATAGGTCAGTCCACTCAACGTTGTCTACAGCTAAAAAATGCACACCAACCTATATTTTTTTCTTTGTTTTTCCTCATATTACACAATTATGAATGCAACAACACACATTATTCAAAAAGTTAATTACTTTGATTTACCACCAGCGGACATCCTTAACATGGTTTAACCAGAGATGTTTAGCTATATCTCTTTGGGCATAAATTAAATTGTATATTACATACACGCCAGTTTTTGTTTTTTTCTTCTTTTCTTTTTGTAATCAATTTCAACCAGTACGAGACCGTTCTTACACACATTTTTATATATAGCGGGTACATCACGAGTTCCCCATAAACCATAAAATTCGGCGAAGATTTCTTGATTCCTAAAATTGAATAAAACGATTCGGCAATGTTCATTTTCTCGAAACCCCAGATTTCACAACCACATAAAATGATTGGTTGTACCACTCGATCGAAAAGTTTCAGCTGACAATCAATATAGGTGAGGATAGATTTTGTGATTTCCTATATACACAAAATAATGCTTTCGATGCTTTTGCAATGAATTACTTTCTTACAGATAAGAATTTACCAGTGTCAGAGAGATGATCACCCTGCCCTCGTCAGAAAGAAGTCACACAAATTTTGCTATATCCTGGCATATTGATGGAGTTAACCCTATATGCAGCTGAAGCAATTTGGGGACCTGAATTGGACCATTTTGCCCCCCTCCCCCCGACCTTTCTCAACACCCGTAAATGTTTTTCTTATCTCTTGAGCTACCGGGCTGAAACTCGTCACACCCTACCATAGTGAGTGAACTTCTACCAGAAATTGTCAGAAAATCCCAGACGGCTGTGTTGATGACTTTTATTTATATATTTTCTTCAAAAAACTACATGATAAATTAGCAAATAAAAATCTGTCGTGAAGTAAAATAGTTTTGCCCACTTTTACTCGTAGGAAAGCAAAAAATTCGAAAAAAAGAGGCTAAGAGGCTGTAAACTGGTCAGTGGGGATATGGACATTCCCTTCACGGACATTCTCGCACCGGACTTACTTCTCCTGCGCTTATTTTATGTCATTTTCTTTCTTAATTATGTTTCCAAAAATGACCTCCAAAAACTCATTATGCCAGTCTTGGAAGCCATTCCCTCTTCATCGCAATGCCGAATAACATATTTCTAGCTGATACAGTCATCAAAATCTGTTACTTGTAAATCTGAAGATTTTGGTTGGCCGATGGCGGCCATATTGTGTTTACGGAGCAACTTCAAATGATATTTTGGTAGACCTCGACCCATCGATCATGTAGGCCAAGTATCGCATCGATCAGTTCAGTGGTTCTGGAGATCAATATATTACCAGTCTGGCACATTGATGAAGTTAACCTTATCTGGCCTGGGTAATTTGGGGCCTGAGTGGATCATTTCAAGGCCCCCCCGCAAATATTTCTCTTATCTCTTGAGCTAGGGGGCTGAAACTCATCACATCATACCATTGGTGGGTAAAGCTCTTCCAGAAATTGTCAGAAAAACAAAATCGCTGTTTCACACGCTGCTATGCGCGTATCTTTCGGCCTTTGTGGCTTGACGCCATCTTCCTGTTGCTATCGGGAGTTTATGACTTTAAGTGCACAATTTTGATAAGATTTTTCTGCTTTTTTCATCAAGTAATTTCAGATAACTTTCCAGATGAAATTTCGTTTTGTATATTCCGTAGATAACGCCTTTTGGGGAGTAGTATATAGTACATATATTATGGTGACCACATATACATTGTATCAAACTTATGGATATACATTATTTATATTAAAATATACATTATTTACAAATAAATTTATATGTATAACAGCAGATGATCCATTCATTAACATTTACAGAGTACCATACACTCATTGATAAATTTATATGTATAACAGCAGATGATCCATTCATTAACATTTACAGAGTACCATACACTCATTGATAAATTTATATGTATAACAGCAGATGATCCATTCATTAACATTTACAGAGTACCATACACTCATTGATAAATTTATATGTATAACAGCAGATGATCCATTCATTAACATTTACAGAGTACCATACACAGAGTACCATATACTCATTGATAAATTTATATGTATAACAGCAGATGATCCATTCATTAACATTTACAGAGTACCATACACTCATTGATAAATTTATATGTATAACAGCAGATGATCCATTCATTAACATTTACAGAGTACCATACACTCATTGATAAATTTATATGTATAACAGCAGATGATCCATTCATTAACATTTACAGAGTACCATACACTCATTGATAAATTTATATGTATAACAGCAGATGATCCATTCATTAACATTTACAGAGTACCATACACTCATTGATAAATTTACATGTATAACAGCAGATGATCCATTCATTAATATTTACAGAGTACCATACACTCATTGATAAATTTACATGTATAACAGCAGATGATCCATTCATTAATATTTACAGAGTACCATACACTCATTGATAAATTTATATGTATAACAGCAGATGATCCATTCATTAATATTTACAGAGTACCATACACTCATTGATACATTTACAGAGTACCATACACTCATTAATACATTAACATTTACAGAGTACCATACACTCATTGATAAATTTATATGTATAACAGCAGATGATCCATTCATTAATATTTACAGAGTACCATACACTCATTGATAAATTTACATGTATAACAGCAGATGATCCATTCATTAATATTTACAGAGTACCATACACTCATTGATACATTAACATTTACAGAGTACCATACACTCATTGATACATTAACATTTACAGAGTACCATACACTCATTGATACATTAACATTTACAGAGTACCATACACTCATTGATACATTAACATTTACAGAGTACCATACACTCATTGATACATTAACATTTACAGAGTACCATACACTCATTGATACATTAACATTTACAGAGTACCATACACTCATTGATAAATTTACATATTTTTTTCAGTTTACGTAGATCTTCTCTTTGAAAAGGATCTCTTAATTTGATCACATTCGGTCTAACATAAGTATATCATGATCACATTCGGTCTAACATAAGTATATCATGATCACATTCGGTCTAACATAAGTATATCATGATCACATTTCGTGAGTGATGTTATATTATCATGATCACTATTCTCCGGTCTAACATAAGTATATCAGATCACATTCGGTCTAACATAAGCATATCATGATCACATTCGGTCTAACATAAGTATATCATGATCACATTCGGTCTAACATAAGTATATCATGATCACATTCGGTCTAACATAACTATATCATGATCACATTCGGTCTAACATAAGTATATCATGATCACATTCGGTCAAACATAAGTATATCATGATCACATTCGGTCTAACATAAGTATATCATGATCACATTCGGTCTAACATAAGTATATCATGATCACATTCGGTCTAACATAAGTATATCATGATCACATTCGGTCTAACATAAGTATATCATGCTAGATATTCTGAGCGTGAGTCTATACTAATTCTGGACACAATAACATAAAATGGAACTCATCTTCAGAATTGTAAATTATTTGTTTAGTGATTCTCCTCTGTCACTCACAATAATCAGATCGTGATTAGCCCTTTGTCTCATGATCACAAATTAATGATTACAATCATCTCGTCATTATGTGCAGGGGTTAAGCCGTAGACTGTCTCAACGCTGTCCGAACATAAGCTAGGCATATACTTGTCACACTGTTGAGGTTTCCGACTCATCAGTTTTGAAAAAAGTCGTGTCAGCAGTCACTCATCTGCCACAGGTCAGTTTTGATTCCAGGCTATATAAACCGTGACGGCCGTGTTTAATCATATCGCAATCATTTTGCAATACAGAAAAGTCAACCAATTGTCCAGAACAAAATTCCTGACATGGAGAACCACGCCAAATTGTATGCTGGTCTTGGTCTTGAAAAAGCAGAATCATCCTTTCAGAGAGCCTGTGAGCAGATCATCTTTCTCAACAAACGGCTAGAAGAGTTACAGCAGCGTTACGACAAGGCAAATAGAGAGGGCCGTAAATCATTCCGTTACAACCTCCGCCTACAAATAGCAGCTGGGGAAGGCCTCCGGAATACGTTCTATGAATACGCCTGCAAAAAAGCTGACCTGGTGACAAGTCTTCGGTGTATGCTGTATGGACCAGAAGCTGTGGATGACATGCTTGAGGAGATGGAAATGGACGAGGAAAATGTCTGATCATTGAAATCTGATGATTTTGAAAGAAAACAAAAGGCTCTTTTCAGAGCCACTCACTTTCTCCCGAAAGAGGACTTCAAACTAAGCACACAATTAATATATAGCATTTATACATAAATTGCCCATGCCGAACGGCTTCCCGTTCTCGCTATACATTATTTTAATCTACCACACTCACTCATTCATTCACGGAAAGAGGAAAGAAATAAAGCTTGAGCAGTTATCAAAACAACCATGGAAACAGAGAGAAACGATAGTGGTAATAATTCTACGTAATATAGACTTAATGCACATGCAAGACAGATATCGCAAATCTTCCAAATTCTACGTAACTTTCAGAGCGACTTGTGTAAAGAAGATGGAGTCACGGAGCGCAAAGTTTGAGACAGTCTTGATTGGGTGATATTTTCTTTTGAGATAGATCTGGCCAATAGTTTTTTTTCTCGTGCATTTAATAAATATGAAATAACTTGCTGGGTAATTATGTAATAACTTATCATATTCGATTTTTGATGCGGAACTGCACAGACCGGTAGAGTCATATATAAATTGTAGCCACCGCAAGTTCGCGGTTTATGGGCAACCTCACAGACCGGAAGCCCATATAAATGTATCTACCGCAGGATCTCTTTTCGGAAACGGTGAAACAAATTGCGCAATTATACTTGAAAACGTGTGCTTCGGATGCAGGCATATTGTAGTCTTTTACAAACCGAAAGCGTATTTGTGCTTATTACAGAAAATTCGTAGTTTCGGTCGTGTTGTTATAGAGTATCCGCACATATAGTGGGAAATGATGCAAAAAAGCGCGAAATTGTAGCAAAGAACATAGCATCCATACGATTTCTCAAAATAATATGTCAGGGCGATTTGCCACAGTATAAACCAACCTAATAAAGTGCCATTTGATAGAATTGTAAATTATTTGTTTAATGATTCTCCTCTATCTCTCACAATAATCAGATCGTGATTAGCCCTTTGTCTCATGATCACAAGTTAATGATTACAACTATCTCGTCATTTTGTGCAGGGGTTAAGGCGTAGACTGTCTCAATGCTGTCCGAACATAAGCTAGGCATATACTTGTCACACTGTTGAGGTTTCCGACTCATCAGTTTTGAAAAAAGTCGTGTCAGCAGTCACTCATCTGCCACAAGTCAGTTTTGATTCCAGCCTATATAAACCGTGACGGCCGTTTTAATCATATCGCAATCATTTTGCAATACAGAAAAGTCAACCAATTGTCCAGAACAAAATTCCTGACATGGAGAACCACGCCAAATTGTATGCTGGTCTTGAAAAAGCAGAATCATCCTTTCAGAGAGCCTGTGAGCAGATCGTCTTTCTCAACAAACGGCTAGAAGAGTTACAGCAGCGTTACGACAAGGCAAATAGAGAAGGCCGTAAATCAATCCGTTACAACCCCCGTCTACAAATAGCAGCTGGGAAAGGCCTCCGGAATACGTTCTATGAATACGCCTGCAACAAACCTGACCTAGTGACAAGTCTTCGGTGTACGCTGTATGGATCAGAAGCTGTGGATGACATGCTCGAGGAGATGGAAATGGACGAGGAAAATGTCTGATCATTGAAATGTTATGATTTTGAAAGAAAACAAATGCTCTTTTCAGAGCCACTCACTTTCTCCCGAAAGAGGACTTCAAACTAAGCACACAATTAATATATAGCATTTATACATAAATTGCCCATGCCGAACGGCGTCCCGTTCTCGTTATACATTATTTTAATCTACCACACTCATTCATTCACGGAAATAGGAAAGAAATAAAGCTTGAGCAGTTATCAAAACAACCACGGAAACCGAGAGAAACGATAGTGGTAATAATTCTACGTCATATAGGCTTAATGCACATGCAAGACAAATATCACAAATCTTCCAAATTCTACGTAACTTTCAGAGCGATTTGTGTAAAGAAGATGGAGTCACGGAGCGCAAAGTTTGAGACAGTCTTGATTGGGTGATATTTTCTTTTGAGATAGATCGGGCCAATAGTTTTATTTGTCGTGCATTTAATAAATATGAAATAACTTGCTGGATAATTATGTAATAACTTATCATATTCGATTTTTTATGCGGAACTGCACAGACCGGTAGAGTCATATATAAATTGTAGCCACCGCAAGTTTGCGGTTTATGTGCAACTGCACAGACCGGAAGCCCATATAAATGTATCTACCGCAAGATCTCTTTTCGGAAACGGTGAAGCAAATTGCGCAATTATACTTGAAAACGTTTGCTTCGGATGCAGGATATTGTAGTCTTTTACAAACCGAAAGCGTATTTGTGCTTATTACAGAAAATTCGTAGCTTCGGTCGTGTTGTTATAGGGTATCCGCACATATAGTGGGAAATGATGCAAAAAAGCGGCAAATTGTAGCAAAGAACATAGCATCCATACGATTTCTCAAAATAATATGTCAGGGCGATTTGCCACAGTATAAACCAACCTAATAATGCCCCATTTTATAGAATTGTAAGTTATTTGTTTAATGATTCTGCTCTGTCACTCACAATAATCAGATCGTGATTAGCCCTTTGTCTCATGATCATCTCGTCATTATGTGCAGGGGTTAAGCCGTAGACTGTCTCAATGCTGTCCGAACATAAGCTAGGCATATACTTGTCACACTGTTGAGGTTTCCGACTCATCAGTTTTGAAAAAAGTCGTGTCAGCAGTCACTCATCTGCCACAAGTCAGTTTTGATTCCAGGCTATAAAAACCGTGACGGCCGTGTTTAATCATATCGCAATCATTTTGCAATACAGAAAAGTCAACCAATTGTCCAGAACAAAATTCCTGACATGGAGAACCACGCCAAATTGTATGCTGGTCTTGAAAAAGCAGAATCATCCTTTCAGAGAGCCTGTGAGCAGATCGTCTTTCTCAACAAACGGCTTGAAGAGTTACAGCAGCGTCACGACAAGGCAAATAGAGAGGGCCGTAAATCATTCCGTTACAACCTCCGCCTACAAATAGCAGCTGGGGAAGGCCTCCGGAATACGTTCTATGAATACGCCTGCAACAAAGCTGACCTGGTGACAATCTTCGGTGTACGCTGTATGGACCAGAAGCTGTGGATGACATGCTTGAGGAGATGGAAATGGACGAGGAAAATGTCTGATCATTGAAATCTTATGATTTTGAAAGAAAACAAAATGCTCTTTTCAGAGCCACTCACTTTCTCCCGAAAGAGGACTTCAAACTAAGCACACAATTAATATATAGCATTTATACATAAATTGCCCATGCCGAACGGCTTCCCGTTCTCGTTATACATTATTTTAATCTACCACACTCACTCATTCATTCACGGAAAGAGGAAAGAAATAACGCTTGAGCAGTTATCAAAACAACCATGGAAACCGAGAGAAACGATAGTGGTAATAATTCTACGTCATATAGACTTAATGCACATGCATGCAACACAGATATCGCAAATCTTCCAAATTCTACGCAACTTTCAGAGCGATTTGTGTATGGAAGATGGAGTCACGGAGCGCAAAGTTTGAGACAGTCTTGATTGGGTGATATTTTCTTTTGAGATAGATCGGGCTAATAGTTTTATTTGTAGTGCATTTAATAAATATGAAATAACTTGCTGGGTAATTATGTAATAACTTATCATATTCGATTTTTTATGCGGAACTGCACAGACCGGTAGAGTCATATATAAATTGTAGCCACCGCAAGTTCGCGGTTTATGCGCAACCTCACAGACCGGAAGCCCATATAAATGTATCTACCGCAAGTTCTCTTTTCGGAGACGGTGAAGCAAATTGCGCAATTATACTTGAAAACGTGTGCTTCGGATGCAGGCATATTGTGGTCTTTTACAAACCGAAAGCGTATTTGTGCTTATTACAGAATTCGTAGTTTCGGTCGTGTTGTTATAGAGTATCCGCACATATAGTGCGAAATGATGCAAAAAAGCGGAAAATTGTAGCAAAGAACATAGCATCCATATGATTTCTCAAAATAATATGTCAGGGCGATTTGCCACAGTATAAACCAACCTAATAAAGTGCCATTTGATAGAATTGTAAATTATTTGTTTAATGATTCTCCTCTATCTCTCACAATAATCAGATCGTGATTAGCCCTTTGTCTCATGATCACAAGTTAATGATTACAACTATCTCGTCATTTTGTGCAGGGGTTAAGGCGTAGACTGTCTCAATGCTGTCCGAACATAAGCTAGGCATATACTTGTCACACTGTTGAGGTTTCCGACTCATCAGTTTTGAAAAAAGTCGTGTCAGCAGTCACTCATCTGCCACAAGTCAGTTTTGATTCCAGCCTATATAAACCGTGACGCCCGTGTTTAATCATATCGCATTCATTTTGCAATACAGAAAAGTCAACCAATTGTCCAGAACAAAATTCCTGACATGGAGAACCACGCCAAATTGTATGCTGGTCTTGAAAAGCAGAATCATCCTTTCAGAGAGCCTGTGAGCAGATCGTCTTTCTCAACAAACGGCTAGAAGAGTTACAGCAGCGTTACGACAAGGCAAATAGAAAGGGCCGTAAATCATTCCGTTACAACCTCCGCCTACAAATAGCAGCTGGGGAAGGCCTCCGGAATACGTTCTATGAATACGCCTGCAACAAACCTGACCTAGTGACAAGTCTTCGGTGTACGCTGTATGGATCAGAAGCTGTGGATGACATGCTCGAGGAGATGGAAATGGACGAGGAAAATGTCTGATCATTGAAATATTATGATTTTGAAAGAAAACAAAGGCTCTTTTCAGAGCCACTCACTTTCTCCCGAAAGAGGACTTCAAACTAAGCACACAATTAATATATAGCATTTATACATAAATTGCCCATGCCGAACGGCTTCCCGTTCTCGTTATACATTATTTTAATCTACCACACTCATTCATTCACGGAAAGAGGAAAGAAATAAAGCTTGAGCAGTTATCAAAACAACCATGGAAACCGAGAGAAACGATAGTGGTAATAATTCTACGTCATATAGACTTAATGCACATGCAAGACAGATATCGCAAATCTTCCAAATTCTACGTAACTTTCAGAGCGATTTGTGTATGGAAGATGGAGTCACGGAGCGCAAAGTTTGAGACAGTCTTGATTGGGTGATATTTTCTTTTGAGATAGATCGGGCCAATAGTTTTATTTGTCGTGCATTTAATAAATATGAAATAACTTGCTGGGTAATTATGTAATAACTTATCATATTCGATTTTTTATGCGGAACTGCACAGACCGGTAGAGTCATATATAAATTGTAGCCACCGCAAGTTTGCGGTTTATGCGCAACTGCACAGACCGGAAGCCCATATAAATGTATCTACCGCAAGATCTCTTTTCGGAAACGGTGAAGCAAATTGCGCAATTATACTTGAAAACGTTTGCTTCGGATGCAGGATATTGTAGTCTTTTACAAACCGAAAGCGTATTTGTGCTTATTACAGAAAATTCGTAGCTTCGGTCGTGTTGTTATAGGGTATCCGCACATATAGTGGGAAATGATGCAAAAAAGCGGCAAATTGTAGCAAAGAACATAGCATCCATACGATTTCTCAAAATAATATGTCAGGGCGATTTGCCACAGTATAAACCAACCTAATAATGCCCCATTTTATAGAATTGTAAGTTATTTGTTTAATGATTCTGCTCTGTCACTCACAATAATCAGATCGTGATTAGCCCTTTGTCTCATGATCACAAGTTAATGATTACAATCATCTCGTCATTATGTGCAGGGGTTAAGGCGTAGACTGTCTCAATGCTGTCCGAACATAAGCTAGGCATATACTTGTCACACTGTTGAGGTTTCCGACTCATCAGTTTTGAAAAAAGTCGTGTCAGCAGTCACTCATCTGCCACAAGTCAGTTTTGATTCCAGGCTATATAAACCGTGACGGCCGTGTTTAATCATATCGCAATCATTTTGCAATACAGAAAAGTCAACCAATTGTCCAGAACAAAATTCCTGACATGGAGAACCACGCCAAATTGTATGCTGGTCTTGAAAAAGCAGAATCATCCTTTCAGAAAGCCTGTGAGCAGATCGTCTTTCTCAACAAACGGCTTCAAGAGTTACAGCAGCGTCACGACAAGGCAAATAGAGAAGGCCGTAAATCATTCCGTTACAACCTCCGTCTACAAATAGCAGCTGGGAAAGGCCTCCGGAATACGTTCTATGAATACGCCTGCAACAAAGCTGACCTGGTGACAATCTTCGGTGTACGCTGTATGGACCACATGCTGTGGATGACATGCTTGAGGAGATGGAAATGGACGAGGAAAATGTCTGATCATTGAAATCTTATGATTTTGAAAGAAAACAAAATGCTCTTTTCAAAGCCACTCACTTTCTCCCGAAAGAGGACTTCAAACTAAGCACACAATTAATATATAGCATTTAAACATAAATTTCCCTTGCCGAACGGCTTCCCGTTCTCGTTATACATTATTTTAATCTACCACACTCACTCATTCATTCACGGAAAGAGGAAAGAAATAACGCTTGAGCGGTTATCAAAACAACCATGGAAACCGAGAGAAACGATAGTGGTAATAATTCTACGTCATATAGACTTAATGCACATGCAAGACAGATATCGCAAATCTTCCAAATTCTACGTAACTTTCAGAGCGACTTGTGTATAGAAGATGGAGTCACGGAGCGCAAAGTTTGAGACAGTCTTGATTGGGTGATATTTTCTTTTGAGATAGATCGGGCCAATAGTTTTATTTCTCGTGCATTTAATAAATATGAAATAACTTGCTGGGTAATTATGTAATAACTTATCATATTCGATTTTTGATGCGGAACTGCACAGACCGGTAGAGTCATATATAAATTGTAGCCACCGCAAGTTCGCGGTTTATGGGCAACCTCACAGACCGGAAGCCCATATAAATGTATCTACCGCAGGATCTCTTTTCGGAAACGGTGAAACAAATTGCGCAATTATACTTGAAAACGTGTGCTTCGGATGCAGGCATATTGTAGTCTTTTACAAACCGAAAGCGTATTTGTGCTTATTACAGAAAATTCGTAGTTTCGGTCGTGTTGTTATAGAGTATCCGCACATATAGTGGGAAATGATGCAAAAAAAGCGCGAAATTGTAGCAAAGAACATAGCATCCATACGATTTCTCAAAATAATATGTCAGGGCGATTTGCCACAGTATAAACCAACCTAATAAAGTGCCATTTGATAGAATTGTAAATTATTTGTTTAATGATTCTCCTCTGTCACTCACAATAATCAGATCGTGATTAGCCTTTTGTCTCATGATCGCAAGTTAATGATTACAATCATCTCGTCATTATGTGCAGGCAATGGGGGTTAAGGCGTAGACTGTCTCAATGCTGTCCGAACATAAGCTAGGCATATACTTGTCACACTGTTGAGGTTTCCGACTCATCAGTTTTGAAAAAAGTCGTGTCAGCAGTCACTCATCTGCCACAAGTCAGTTTGATTCCAGGCTATATAAACCGTGACGGCCGTGTTTAATCATATCGCAATCATTTGCAATGCAGAAAAGTCAACCAATTGTCCAGAACAAAATTCCTGACATGGAGAACCACGCCAAATTGTATGCTGGTCTTGAAAAAGCAGAATCATCCTTTCAGAGAGCCTGTGAGCAGATCGTCTTTCTCAACAAACGGCTAGAAGAGTTACAGCAGCGTTACGACAAGGCAAATAGAGAAGGCCGTAAATCAATCCGTTACAACCCCCGTCTACAAATAGCAGCTGGGAAAGGCCTCCGGAATACGTTCTATGAATACGCCTGCAACAAACCTGACCTAGTGACAAGTCTTCGGTGTACGCTGTATGGATCAGAAGCTGTGGATGACATGCTCGAGGAGATGGAAATGGACGAGGAAAATGTCTGATCATTGGAATGTTATGATTTTGAAAGAAAACAAAGGCTCTTTTCAGAGCCACTCACTTTCTCCCGAAAGAGGACTTCAAACTAAGCACACAATTAATATATAGCATTTATACATAAATTGCCCATGCCGAACGGCGTCCCGTTCTCGTTATACATTATTTTAATCTACCACACTCACTCATTCATTCACGGAAAGAGGAAAGAAATAAAGCTTGAGCAGTTATCAAAACAACCATGGAAACCGAGAGAAACGATAGTGGTAATAATTCTACGTCATATAGACTTAATGCACATGCATACAAGACAGATATCGCAAATCTTCCAAATTCTACGTAACTTTCAGAGCGATTTGTGTATGGAAGATGGAGTCACGGAGCGCAAAGATTGAGGCAGTCTTGATTGGGTGATATTTTCTTTTGAGATAGATCGGGCCAATAGTTTTATTTGTCGTGCATTTAATAAATATGAAATAACTTGCTGGGTAATTATGTAATAACTTATCATATTCGATTTTTTATGCGGAACTGCACAGACCGGTAGAGTCATATATAAATTGTAGCCACCGCAAGTTTGCGGTTTATGCGCAACTGCACAGACCGGAAGCCCATATAAATGTATCTACCGCAAGATCTCTTTTCGGAAACGGTGAAGCAAATTGCGCAATTATACTTGAAAACGTTTGCTTCGGATGCAGGATATTGTAGTCTTTTACAAACCGAAAGCGTATTTGTGCTTATTACAGAAAATTCGTAGCTTCGGTCGTGTTGTTATAGGGTATCCGCACATATAGTGGGAAATGATGCAAAAAAGCGGCAAATTGTAGCAAAGAACATAGCATCCATACGATTTCTCAAAATAATATGTCAGGGCGATTTGCCACAGTATAAACCAACCTAATAAAGTGCCATTTGATAGAAATGTAAATTATTTGTTTAATGATTCTCCTCTGTCACCCACAATAATCAGATCGTGATTAGCCCTTTGTCTCATGATCACAAGTTAATGATTACAGTCATCTCGTCATTATGCGCAGGGGTTAAGCCGTATACTGTCTCAATGCTGTCCGAACATAAGCTAGGCATATACTTGTCACACTGTTGAGGTTTCCGACTCATCAGTTTTGAAAAAAGTCGTGTCAGCAGTCACTCGTTTGCCACAAGTCAGTTTTGATTCCAGGCTATATAAACCGTGACGGCCGTGTTTAATCATATCGCAATCATTTTGCTATACAGAAAAGTCAACCAATTGTCCAGAACAAAATTCCTGACATGAAGAACCACGCCAAATTGTATGCTGGTCTTGAAAAAGCAGAATCATCCTTTCAGAGAGCCTGTGAGCAGATCGTCCTTCTCAACAAACGGCTAGAAGAGTTACAGCAGCGTTACGACAAGGCAAATAGAGAGGGCCGTAAATCATTCCGTTACAACCTCCGCCTGCAAATAGCAGCTGGGCAAGGCCTCCGAAATACGTTCTATGAATACGCCTGCAACAAAGCTGACCTGGTGACGAGTCTTCGGTGTACGCTGTATGGACCAGAAGCTGCGGATGACATGCTTGAGGAGATGGAAATGGACGAGGAAAATGTCTGATCATTGAAATCTTATGATTTTGAAGAAAAAAAGGCTCTTTTCAGAGCCACTCACTTTCTCCCGAAAGAGGACTTCAAACTAAGCACACAATTAATATATAGCATTTATACATAAATTGCCCATGCCGAACGGCTTCCCGTTCTCGTTGTACATTATTTTAATCTACCACACTCACTCATTCATTCACGGAAAGAGGAAAGAAATAAAGCTTGAGCAGTTATCAAAACAACCATGGAAACCGAGAGAACCGATAGTGGTAATAATTCTACGTCATATAGACTTAATGCACATGCATGCAAGACAGATATCGCAAATCTTCCAAATTCTACGTTACTTTCAGAGCGATTTGTGTATGGAAGATGGAGTCACGGAGCGCAAAGTTTGAGACAGTCTTGATTGGGTGATATTTTCTTTTGAGATAGATCGGGCCAATAGTTTTATTTGTCCTATTAATAAATGTGAAATAACTTGCTGGGTAATTATGTAATAACTTATCATATTCGATTTTTTATGCGGAACTGCACAGACCGGTAGAGTCATATATAAATTGTAGCCACCGCAAGTTCGCGGTTTATGCGCAACTTCACAGACCGGAAGCCCATATAAATGTATCAACCGCAAGTTCTCTTTTCGGAGACGGTGAGGCAAATTGCGCAATTATACTTAAAAACGTGTGCTTCGGATGCAGGCATATTGTAGTCTTTTACAAACCGAAAGCGTATTTGTGCTTATTACAGAAAATTCGTAGTTTCGGTCGTGTCGTTATAGAGTATCCGCCCATATAGTGCGAAATGATGCAAAAAAGCGAGAAATTGTAGCAAAGAACATAGCATCCATACGATTTCTCAAAATAATATGTCAGGGCGATTTGCCACAGTATAAACCAACCTAATAAAGTGCCATGACTGACTGCCTTTTGCAAAAAAAAAATGGAGAATTGCCAGTACGCTTCGCTGCAGACAGAATACATATGCCGCGTGCCTTAATAGACCAGCAAAGATACGAAGGCAAATTGTCAGGGGAAGAAAGTATATCACTGATTCCCACGGGAGAAGGAAGCAGGGGTGCCCAGAACTCCTATTTGTCAGTACAGATACTTGTTATATAGCTTGTATGATTCAAGTATTATTCCCCCTGGAATTCAAGTATTTATTCGTGAATATTTCCCGAGGTTTCCATTTACGGCACACATTGTATGATGTGTCTAACCTTTATGTCACACTGGTCTCTTAGTCGGTTAATGTGTATTCAGACTAAGCCTTATGTAAACAAATGCATCAAGCTTAGATATGCTATGCAAGCCCTTATCTGCTTTATGTATCAACCCATTCTCAGGGCTCCATTGTGAGTGCTGAATCCAAACTATGATGTTTCGTGATGTAACTTTTGTTGTGTGGTTGGTAAAGAAGAGTAAATTATCCAGTTTCGTCTGAATTTTGACGAAACCAGAACTAGATTTTCCTCACTATGTTGAAAATGTGTCCGTTCATGTTTTGTGTATTTTTCAATCTGAAATTCTATGGTGTAACTATCATGAAATCTTTTCTGACCGACCTATATTGTCGTATCAATTACACTTTCGATCAGCTGAACAACCAGAAAGTTTCAGGAGATACAAAACATTCTCTTATGCCTCTCTTTAGGAAAAAGTGGTCCCATGTAGTAATGTGCACATTAGGAGAATACATTTATTTTAATCGGAATGCACACAGATATCTGACGCACCACGGTAAGTTCATCAAACTCTTCCAGGTACAATAGCACACAAACCTTGTTGATATAGACACGCGCCGGTGTTTTTTATGTACGATTGTGCAAATCTGCATAATAGAGCAAAATTAAAAATCAATTGGGGTATATTGATCAGAATTAGCATTGATATCACCAGTGTTTCATGATTATCAATACACGTTCTCACTTTGATAGTAACCTTCGTGCTTCCATCTGAATAGTTTTTACATGTGTCGCACAAGATTGGTTGCCACTTATGCTGAATAATGCCTTGTTTCATTCCCCCAATAGAGGGATTATTTCTTGAGAAATATAATTCTAAGTAGTAGAGAAAGAAGATCTGGGCGTCCATTGACCTTTGGATATCGTGACCGGTGTTGATCTTTGACCCTGCACATGCGCAATGGATTGAGCATGCCAAGAGAAAGTAGGACGATTTACGGAGATCGAGAGGGTTGAGAGACATGGAGATTTCACCCATGCAACGAGACTCCGGAGACCCAGGCATGCGCCATACGATAGTGTGGTAGGGGAGTAAGGGTGCACACGTTCAACCAAGCGGTGACTCCATCTTTGCGCGAATGGAGATCTCTTAATGGTACAGGTAAAACCTGGATGCCCACTCGGAACAAGACGTGAGGGTGACTGAACTATCGTTTTCTAGAGGGTCCTGACCAGTGTAGGGTCAGTGATACACGAATGCGCACTTGGAGAGTAAGAGAGAAAGCGCATTTTCGGTGTGGATTGTGGGCCGTGTAGTCTAAACCTGTCGGCACGCGGTGGGGAGGGATAAAGTGGTGGATATAGCAACTTGGAAAGGTCAATTCCGGTAACTTGACTGGCGGGGGATTTCCCGGTAAAGTTTGAAACCGTTGGCTGATTTTGACGCTTTCGGCGAGTAGACTACGGTTGAGGTGGTTTGGACTGGAAGTGACGCCATTGTGTTCAGGCGCAGTCGAGGAGTAATAGAAAACAGGAACTTTTAGATCGATCTCTAGGGAATATCTTTGCTCTGAATGGATCTTGTCGGATGCCGTATTGAAGCGATCGTAGAGTGGACTACGATTAGAGTGGCTTGGACAGCAAATGGTCTCATAGATTACCAGAACAGTTGGATGACATTTGAATACGAACAAGAGCGAACATGGCCGAAGATTGACGCTACACAATGGTAGTTTCTTATAGTGCGGCTTCTGACTGGACAAGAGCGAACACCGCCGACAAAAGCAAACAAGAATTGTAACACCCAACGCGGCTTGCCAAGGTTGGGTGTGAGGTGATGGAGGGGATAATATAATGTGTAATACGCACTATTTTGGGCAACAACTGACTACTGACACGACCAATATTTCGGGGTAAAGTTATTGGTTCTAGACTGTCCTCGTGTGTTCGCGGAGAGAAAGTGTGCTATTTTCTGTTCGAAATAGGCGATTTTGCACAAATCCACTACTTCAAGATGCTGTTATTCAAACACCCTAAGACCCAGAGAGGGGAAATTACTCAGACCATAAGACATGATATACTTCAATAGCTCTGAAAAGCGTACGGCTCATTTTGACTCGATATTTCGACTCCTTATTTTGCCATCCTCCGGCTAATTGCAACTTTCTTTCTTTGGTGATATTTCATTTTGGCACTTCAAAGCGCACCTCATGGTGCCAAGGAGAGAGAAAGAGAGAATAAACTAAGTTTAATGTCGCGTTCGGCAATATTTCAGCTATATAGTGACAAACAAACAAAATTCTATGAATTCTAACAAAAGCAAGTCAACGACCCAGCAAACCATAAGTAATCAACACAACACACCAAAAGACATGCACATGCATTAAAACTCATGCCACAAACGGATTGCTCTCAAGTAAACTAAGATACAGTCTTCTCTCACTCGACTAAAAAGATCTTGTGGAATAACTGCTCGATAAAAAGAATCTCTCAAAATCTTAAAATCTATACAGTCAATAAAAATGGATTTCACTGTGAGATCTCCATGGTGGCCAAAATCTCACTGAACCGCGCCAGGTCCATTGCGATATTTTGTGTATTCTTAATTGAGCTAAGATAATTTCCTGAGTTCACAGAAAACGTTTGATTAGACACCAATTTTAAACAAAATCGGTGTCCCAAAACGGCGATTGAAATTTGACGATAAAAACAATATTCAGTGAAATACAACGTTCTGGTCTATACTCAAAACAGACTGCCACTGAAAAATTGACATATTTGATATTCTGCATTGTTTTGTTAATAATTGTCATAGCACTGTACGACTATCACTGACTGATAGAACATAGCCAGATGTCCTGTTCACCCGAGGCGGGCCGACCGGCTAGTTAGAGCCGTATGGATATACACCATGCACATTTGCATTCAATCAACACAGTCAACCCTATTGGGGTTAGAAAAAGCGGTTTTCTGTATTATAAATTTACCAATAAACTAACATCAGATATTAGAAAAATAGACTCAATCTAATATATGGAGATTTTTGCATACTAAAAGGGTATCATCTAAAGGAGGAGTTTGCCGTGTGGACTGCACATGCGTAGTCTAGACAGTGATATC